>JAOVYX010008444.1:0-35180 GCA_035668315.1 Drosera spatulata | reverse complement strand
CGCAACACCCCCCCCCCCCCCCACCCCAAAACCAAAAGCGTTTGATCAATCTGAGATTTAATATGGCTAATAATCATGTTACAATGTGCTGCAGAACTTGGGATTGGAAGAAGTGGGAGTGAAGATGATCAAGGATGGAGCCATAGAAGTATTGCTCAACTCTTACTTAGGTTTTGCTTTTCCAGTACCTTTCATCACTTTGACTGTAGCTTCTTCAATTTTCCATAGGTTGATGAATTCTCCAGAACATCGGTCCCTTCCATTTGGGCAGTAGGTGATGTTACAAACCGATTGAATCTGACACCAGTCGCTTTGATGGAAGGAGGAGCCTTGGCAAAAACTTTGTTTGCAAATCAACCAACAAAACCTGATTACAGGTATTATTTTTTGGTTTGTTATACGTGCTATAGAAAATTTTGAAAATTGTCTCGTGCTTTCTGATTCACCATGCAAGCTCAGATTATGAGTGTTTGACTTAAGGGTTCTGTTCAATTGATCTTGTTGACATCAATCAATGAAGATAATGCCTCATGCAACCAAACAAAAGTTGTTTCCATTCAAGGGTTCCCGTTTAGATCGGGATTTGGTAGGGAAGAATGTACAGTCTTGTCTTGCAAATCTAGAGGTTGTTTTTGTGACTCAGGAATTTAACCTATGACCAAGAAAACCTTGACAGAAGTGTTTGATCCATGAGTCAAACTCGTCTTCTAGAAATTGAGGAGTCTGTCTGTCAGCCTGACGTCCACAATAGTTTTAGTTCCAAATTTCTTGCCAAGGAACTTATGATGTAATCGTGTTTTATATTAGCTTGTGAAGGAACTTATTTTACCTCTTGGAGGGACCTAATATTGGATAGTGCGTTAAATAATTATAACACGTTTTAGGAATTCGGTGAGCATCGGACTGAGGAATAGTGAATTTTTATAGGACAACCAGCTTTCCTATTGCTCTACTCAGCTTACCCTATTCCAAAAGGCGGAAGTGTTCAATCCACATTCCTAACTTGTCATCTAGAGATTGAGGAGATTGTTTCTCAACTTGACGTCAGGCATAATATTGGTGTCAAATTGCTAACCATGGTGAATATGAGCAAGATCCTAAATAGTTGTATAGCTGCTGAACTCTTGAAAACAGTTGGATTTTTTTTATTTTTTTTTCAAAATATGGGGGAATTACCAGGTTAGGAAATACTGTACTTGTTATGGGGAAAGTCGTGTTGTCCAACTGGGTGATTACCGTTTTAGTGTCTTGGGGGAGAATACTAGGTATAGGGGCATGTCTATGATGTCTTTCGTGACATTCATGTTGGATGGTATCTTTGATTGTCTTGATAGCTGTGTTCATTGCTTTTCTTATCTGTTTTACAGAGCTGTTCCTTCGGCTGTGTTTTCACAGCCACAGATTGGGCAAGTGGGCTTAACTGAAGAACAGGTAATTATTTTATTTATTATATTTTTTTCGTGCAGTCTATTGCAGAAGTGAGGGTTATGAGCGACGGTATCATGTTTTGCAGGCTATTGAAAAATATGGTGATGTTGATATTTATACTGCTAATTATAAGCCCTTAAAGGCCACAATCTCTGGGCTTCCGGATCGTGTCTTCATGAAACTTATTGTCGCTGCAAAGACTGATAAGGTCTTGGGCTTGCATGTTTGTGGAGATGATGCAGCAGAGATGGTGCAGGTTTGTGTTTTTTCCATTGTTGGTGAAGGTTTGGGCTTTCTATTCTGGGACTAGTTAATGGATTAAGTTCAAATAAGCAGGGTTTTGCAGTTGCTGTGAAAGCTGGTTTGACCAAGGCAGATTTTGATGCTACGGTTGGCATACACCCTACATCAGCAGAGGAGCTCGTTACATTGAGAACAGCAACCCGGAAAATTCGTGCCTGTCCTCCTGAGGTTTGTGATAGAATTTGTGACTGTTTACTACATTGCAATTTTACCTGTTTTGAAGGCTCCCAATCTCGGTGTCTTTTCTGCTTTGTGAATGTTAATGAGGGGGATAAATATTATGTCCGTTCTCATGGCTGTAACCTTTGTCAACTCGGTGTCTATGTACATTTTTTTTCCCTGCAAATTTTTTTCTCAACTTGGCCATATTTAACCACCAACGATCAAGGACGAGCAAAAAAGTATAATTTAAGTTCTCAAGTTTCTCAAGCGAGCTATATTTTAAGCATCCATGCATGTTTATGCTAATTTGTGGACCATGGATAAATCGGAACGCTGTAGTAGTTGCCTGATTGATGTTTCAGGGGAAGAAAGATCCTGGAGTTAAAGCTGCCACTGGTGTCTAGCCTATTTCTGCACTGTATATCTTGTCCTCGGGTAAGAAAATACCTGTCTTTATCACTGCTTAGAATTTGTGTTCATTTTCATTGTTGCTTAGTGTTTAGAAAGCTGAGATGAATTTATTTGATTATCCTATGTGGCTCAAGAATTAGGTTGAGTTGTGGTCTATGAAGAAGGATTTGCTGAGCCCTAAACATGCATGTCTTTAGACGTGAGTTTTCTGTGATGAATTTCGGTGTTGCTGATGGGATTATGGTTTTCTGCATTCCTTTGTCACTGAATAACTTCTATACTTATGGTGTTTGATGGCATTCTTGTGGTCGCGTCTCTTTCGCGTTTTCCTCTCTTGGTAGAGTGATTCGGTGGTAACACATGTGCCTACCTGTGTAATCTTCTATTCTGATGCTGTTGGATGCTGACTAATGCATGACAGCATGAGATCTCATAGTCCTTGGTGATCACAATGAAGTTGGCTCTGGATTATTTGCCTTTATAGTGGACTAATTCATTCATATAGTATTGCATTTTGAATCGAGATGTGCTCGTCCACTCTTATTTGTATTGGCATATTTCTATGAATTTTTTGTATTTGCATTGGCATAGTCTTATGTATTTTTGTTTGTTGATTGTGATTTTAGATTGAAGTTGGGGAGGTAATTACCAAATATCATTGTTCTCTTTCCAGGAATCGCTTGAAAGATGCCAAACCAGAAATCATTCTCTCTTTCCAGGAATTGCTTGAAAGATGCATGTGGTAGATGCCAGAAAGATCCTTCTGATACGATAAGTGACTACTCAGAGTCTATACGGATAATTGAGTTCAGTTTCCTGTTCTTCACCCTTGAGATGCCTCAAACAAGTGTTTCAAGCAGAGCAGAGTTCTTGTAGATATTCGTAATGCCTACACGGTATGAGTTGAGTGGGCGGGATTCGCGTTCACAAGTCATACTGTTTTTTGACTAAATTATACATTGTATATGCACCCCTTTTCCCCTCCTGAATTGTTTCCAAATTGCTGGTTGGTTTATTTAATAAGAGAGCCTTCTCATCTTGTTCTTACCCTTTATATTAATATTTGGTCTCTTCTTGCATCCCTGGAGGTATATATGTGTGAAATATTGGAGTCTTACCTGTTGTTATTAGTGTATCTATGCAGCTTCGTGCTTGCGCTCGCGCATGACAATGACTCATTAGTGCAGGTATTTCACGGTCACACCTTGTGAAAGCTTTGGAAAAAAACATGATAGTTCTATGATTGGTTCAGAAAACTGTTGTGCATGCCTGGTTTTCTTGGATTCAGGATGGGTCAAATATATCAGATGCTTGCTTTGCATGTATGGAATTTATATGTAACTTGGCTTACTTTTGTGAGTTGTGCACTGTAGTCAGTCTCACTTGATCCTTGTTCTTGTCTAGCTAGTCAAATGCTCAACTACTATCTTGATTGGTGTCCTGTTGACGTGATTACATTGCGGGTGATGTTTCTGAAATTTTCTTCTTGCAATATGTATCCAGTACCAAATCTGTGCATTTTCAGCAGCCTGCCTTATAATTTCAAAGCAGGAAACATTCAAGTGGATACTTTGTAGCTTTGTCTTCTGATGCAGGAGCCTTCTTGCAAAAGCACTTCTCGTCTTCTCTTTCCGAATGGGGGGTGCTAATGATGAAGTGTTCTTCAGATGTTTGATTCAAAGAATAACTGGTTACGCTGATATGAAGAATTTCAGTGTCCAGGTAGAAGGCTTGATTGGGTCAGGTGATGGTGCATGTCTTCAGGTTGATCATCGTGTCTGGGCTGTTCAGCCTGCATCCATCGACCGTCCTTTCCCTTCAACATTCCCTTGTTCTCATCTTGTCTCCAGCATGGAGGGATCTCATAGTGATCCTTCAAGAAGTCACATTCTTTGTTCACTAATGTGATGTCTCTTTCGCTGGATAACCCAAATCTTCTCCCTCTCCCGTGATACCTGCATCACAGGTAAGATCAAATGAATTGTTATCCATTCCTGTTATCATCGACTGATATTTGCTTTCAGGTTGATGGATATTTTAGTGAGTGATTGTCTACTTAGTTGCTGGTGCGGATAGCAACTGTTCTTATCGGTGTTCTTATCAGCAACTGTTCTTATCCGCTGTCCTACGAAGGAAGTCCTGAAAATGATGGAGTTTTTGGCTGGCTGAGGGCCTGAAATCTCATATACTTACGAGGTAAGTGAATCTATGGATATCAAGTATAAGCTTCTTCTGTTACCTAGGTCCACTATAGTTGGATTATATTACAAGGTCTGGCATTCGGCACTTACCCGTCAAGCAAATGCAAGAGAGCCTCCAAATTATGCGCGCACACTGGATCATTCGTATTCTTCAAGAATGGAGAATTCTTGTGATCCAACACAAGCTCTTCACCGACATGGAAGTAACTCCATAGAAAGCCCTCCGACATTCTGCTAAACTCTCTTGGGGTGTGCTCGTTGACAAAGAATCCGGGTGTCTTAGGCACCGTGTCATGCACATTCACCACCCGGAGCACCTTAACCCCTAGCCCCTCTAGTCGCTCCTTGAATCTGAAATTCCCGACTCGTGGACCTGAATAGGAGAACGCGCATACAGGCATGGCCTGACCATCCTGCCTTATGTGTAGCCCCGTTTCGGCTATATCGTAAGCACTTAATATGGCCAGTGCAGCACCTAGGCTATGTCCGGTTATTGTAATGCTCAACTCTTCGTCTTTGTACATGTCCATCAGTCGAGTAACCTCATAAACGACCTGCTCTCTGGCCGAGAATCTGCAGTATTTGCAACTCTCATTTCTATCAGTGTAGAGGTTCACGAACCCTGATTCTACTCTCACGGTTGGGTCATGGCTCGGGATTTCATTGGAAGAAACCGGCTTCAGTATGTCCATCAGGTCGGATATCCATTCTAGACAGGTTACTGTACCCCTCCAGGCAATCACAATGTCTCGACGGCCCAGATGCTTGGATGTCTCATCATTCGACACAGCCACGTACCCAATCCAATTAGCATCGTTGCTCCAAACCTTTGGCCACCTTGATTTCTTGAAGAAATTCGGAAGTTTAACATTTGACGTAGCATACACATACCTCAAGACTTCATATCCATTGTCTTCCATATCTAAGCTCTGGAAGAAACGATCCCTCGAGTACTTGCAACTCCCGTAATATTTGGAGTACGGATCAAAGTCGAAAGCATCGTAGCATGCTTGGGCCATCTCTCCGTATCGAATGAGCTCGGACCTTAGTATCGGGTCCATCGGGTCAAGCAACCTGGACCAATCGTCCTCTCCATGGATCTCTCTCCAGCAATCGGCCAATCGCTTATCATCATCCTTCACCAGCGGTGCATTTTTCTTCGAGATGTGCTCCTCCTCTTTGACTAGAGTTGCCACATTGGATGAGATCATGTGCTCCGCCCTTGGTAACACTCTAAGCATGATCAATCTCCTCGACTCGAAACCTATTATCGGAGACCATTGAAGTTGAGGCTTTTGATAAGGATATGACACAGGACGAACAATTCCTGATCGGAACGAAACGTGATTTTGTATGAAAGTTTGAGTCATGTTCATGGAGATAAAGCCACAAAGATGGGCATCTATGAAGTGTTCTTGCACTGGAGGTGACTGTCTATGAGAGAATGAACTGGAGCGTATATATATATATAATGATGGATGTGCAGAGCAGTTTGAGAATATTATAAAGGTTTCTCCCCAGCTGGCTTTTGCATGATCAATACTATTGAATGTTGGCTGATTGAGATTCATTCCGTGAACTGTGATGAGGACTTCAAATATTTTCTTGACAAAAACGCCATTTTCGTAGATTCTGGATATGAGTTTCTTTCATGTTGGTTTTGATTATTGGTTTGTTGGTACAGTAGGTAGCGGGCAATGGGCACGCCTTCAGTAGAAAATTGTTTGTATGTCCAGTTGAATTTGCATCCTCATTATGAAGTATGAACACTAGTTCCAACTTGTCACTGAAATAAACTATCACTTCCATGCCCAAATAAATAGATCTGTGTACCTTCACTCAATTAACTTGGGCGTGCCCAGGCTGGCCACAACAAATGGAAAATGGTGTCATCTGGCTTTGCTGACTTTTCGCATAGAGGACTGACGTTTCATGGGTGTTATGACCGTAGCATAGTGTTGCAATAATGCAAATTGAAAAATTAAAGATTTCATTATACACATTCATCAACCTACACAATTAATCAAGATTATTGATATGGGGGCGATTCTGAATTCCAAATTATATTCTCTAATGTGCCACAGGATGATACTTTGTATACCTTTATGATCATGAGGTGAGACCAATGCATTCAGAGGCATGGATGCATTTGCAAAACTTGAAACTTTGCGAATCCATATGTTAGTATGACAGATGGGTCGAATTAGGCTTGAAGGTTTATCATGCTTTCTCTCTTGATGTCGCACACATTGAAATGAAAATAGCAAAATTATACTATAGTACATGATATCATGGTGTAACATGAACAAGAGGAGACAGAAAGATTTTTAAAAGTAAATTTATAATCATTTGGCATACCCTGATTTTACACAGCATTGCAGCATTATCCAAGCATCAAGCCTGCTGCATGATTCGGTCTAAAAATGCCCTTGACTACTCAACAAACATGAATAGAAGATACAACATCCGAAATTAACTTAAATCTCAAAATTATTAAGACTAGTTTAAAAGATTCAGGATCTAGTTTTTTTCAATCTAATGATCTCCTTCTAATACTATACCACAAATGTTCTTTGGAGATCTTCCTAATTTTGGTTCCACTTTCTATATTTTCAGCAAGAAACCTTTCAATGGAAGCTTTTCTTTGTTCATTTCACGAATAACGAAAGGAAAGCACAAGAACTGAAGCATAGTCTAATAGTCCCTTTATAGATGTAGTACACTATGGTTATATTTCGCAAGTTAATTAAGTAATCGGCATCGAAAGCAATCACATAATCCAATGCTTAGAAGTTACGCATGACGATGATATACATACACAAAGTTGTCGGCGATTCAATCATCGCGATAACAAGCAAATGATCACATCGTTTGGTGCAAAAGTTGGTAAATTATCATACCGGAAAGGATTACTCGGATCTATGCATTTGCTATTGTTGGTGAAGAATATCATTGATAGGGTCACTTCGGGTTAATTATATTAGATTGGACCTCTATTTCACATCACTATCTTTTATGTCTTGTTTCCAACGATAAGAGAGGCAAGCTTAGATCTAATGTCCAAAATTAAGCGATCATCGAGGATGTAGCTTAAATAGATCATAACATAAACTTGGAGAATCGGATTAGAGCTGTTCCATCGATGATGTAAACAAGGTGCTGCTCTATTTTAATCAGCAAAGTTTGTGCAGGGATCCCGATTGCTCCTTATTACAATCAAGGAGAAATTGAGAAATTAAGAAGTTTCATATCAAGGAGAAGGGGAAAAAGATGCAAAAAATGAAATGTGAAGTTTTAAAATAATAAAAATGATTTAATGAGATCAAGAAACATTAATGAAGAACTAATAAAAAAAAAAAAAAAGGGATTAGATTCGTATTATAGATTTGTATTGTAGATTAATAATGATGATAGAAAGCAGCAAACTATTGAAGGAAAAACCTTTGCGTGACCACAAATCCTGACGTTCTACAATATATCTACCTTTTCCTGCATCAAGTGACATTACCAGCTGAATCATGCCTTTCAAAACAGTAGAATCTTGAATGTTCCAAAAAATAATTCTGCTCTTTTTTCCGAATTAGCATACAGTCAGATAATTGGCATTTGACCGAATCCTTATGGCTCAACACTGAAAGAATATAACTTGAAATGAAGTTTAACATCTGCCAAATCGATTCAACAGATAACTCATGAAAGAGCTGAATCCATTAGCAGGATCAAAAGGACATCCCTTAAAGGGATCGACCGAGGATTCAAAGATAAGAGGGATCTCAAGTCTTTTGATCTCCAACAGATACGAGGTACTTCACTTATTGACAAGTTCACCTCCAGGGATTCAAAGACCTATGTGCTGATAATTTCTAGACGTCACAAATAATCGAATGAAGACTAGTGTGACAATCGATTGCGATTTGGGAGCAAGAAGAAATTGTTACAGTTCCAGCATGTATCTCCGTCATGCAACTTGAACACAGTTTAACTCACAGGTCATACTCGTATAGCACATACCAGTGTAATAGATTTCAGCAATATCGCATAGAGCTAGCAGTTGCTTGATTATTAAACCCATTAGACCCAAAGACTCAAACCATGAGACACGAAGAAAGAAAGAATAGTATCATATCGAGCATGTATGCACTATAGAAAATCAAAAAAAAAATGTTCAGGATGGGGCAAATAAGGCTTATATATCAGTATTTCTGTGAATTTGTCTTGTTCCGAAATGAGATGACTACAACAATCAGAGATTACTAATTGTTTTTCAACTGAAGGCTTCGGCTAAAATGGTTGTGTTAAGAAGCAGAAGCAGAAACATCAAACCAATAACAGAAACTAACAATAAAAAACCTGAAACAAGTAAAATGGCAAATGGAACCTTGAATTTAATCTTCACTGAATAACCAAAAGTCGGATAGAAAACTTATGACTTCCTACTTTCAGTAACATTCGATCCTCCAGGAAAACAGAAAAATGTAGCAACATTTTTTCCTGTTTTGCATTCTGCACCCAGAAAAAATGGATACAAAAATGATAAGAGATTTTATACCGAACAACACCTAATAGCTTTTGCCAAGGAAAGCCTAATTTTATATATCTGCATATTACGGTTATCATTATAAATATATAATACAAATATAGGAGAGTTTGTTACGAATGGGTCAGTTAATAATAAACACAAACAATAATGAGTGCGCAAATAAAAATGAGACGAAAATTTTACGTGAAAACCCTTACGGGAAAAAACCACGGGCGGTCGCCGACGACGAAAAATCCAAAGGGAAATACAAAAGGGACTACACTCAAAATATTGAGAATCTCACAATAAGAGATAGAGATAATAATCTCTAAAACAAACCCCTTAAACCCTCAATGTGTTTTTGTGTGTATAGGTGAATAGTGACTCCTCCTTTTTATTTCTTTTTCTTCTCCTATTCACTCTTCCTCTCCCAGCCTTTCTCTTCCCCAATTCCCCGGCTCTCTTGCTTCTCTCTTTGCGCCTCACCATTCTCCATCAATTCTCTTCTCCATTTATACCCAACACCAACGTGACAAAGCACACGGAATTAACACGAACAAGCAAACGCGGGAAATTCCACGCGGAGACAACGCGGTGAAGATTTGAGGCACCTTCGCCGTACCACCATCAACAGATTTTTTTGTTGGTACTACATGTATTCATTTTCTATTGGTTTATATATGTCATGTTCGTCTCCGACGATGACGTAATTCTCACAACCTTCCCTTCTCAACAACATTTGTTTGTATACATGCATTCGGAATTCCCAAATCTTGATTTGGTTGATTTTGAACCCTTCTGAATATCGTATTTAGTAGTTAATATACTTACCCCATATTCCCTTACTCCCATGAGGGACCATTTGCTAATAGAACCAAAAACTACATCATGATCTCGAAATATAGGATAAGTATATTAACTACTAAATACGATATTCAGAAGGGTTCAAAATCAACCAAATCAAGAATTGGGAATTCCGAATGCATGTATACAAACAAGTGTTGTTGAGAAGGAAAGGTTGTGAGAATTACGTCATCGTCGGAGGCGGCCGCAATGATAACGACGAGTGCATGCATTTTTCGTCGGGGGCAAGTTGTAGGTGAACACTTATCGGCGTATTCACAATTGCTCCTCGTTTCTCTCTTTTCTTCTATTTTTTTTCCCCTCCGTTTTTTTTCCTTTTGAAAGGAAAGGAACATGATGGTTGAATAAAAAATGGATCTGCAAAGGTCATGTTAGACAAAAAACATGAGAGTCCAGTGACTGATAAATCAGCCTAGAGGCCCATAACCTAACAAGAAGACTTGGTCTGGTTTTCTGGTGAGAAGATAAGGATCAAATTCATGAATTCTTGTCATAATCTGTTCTAATATCATATTCAGAAGATCATATTGAAAAATCAAATATGTTAAAAGTTTGAAGAGTACGTCATTCTATTGACATGGAATTCTACCAGATTGTAAGTTTTGAACTCATATCGTGTACTCACAATTCACAAAGGAGTTGATACTTTATGGAGGAACTCATCATTGCAATAACTTTCGACCCCAATCTTATCAGTACTGCAACATCACTAATTGTCCAACTAAAGCACTAAGACCAAGAAATAACCCCAGGATATACATCGTTGTACAACAACAGCACATAGACAACATAGCATGGGAACATGATGAAAAGACCAGCGCCAGCCCATTAGGGGGGTTGTATTGTGTAGTGGTGTCCTGATGTTTAGGGCCCCTGCCCGGCTGCTCCCCATTTTGTGGACCCGTATAGATATTATGGTGGTGACCAGCAGCTGTCAAAGCTGAACTTGCCCCTTAATAATTCATCATTGTACAGACGCATAAGGCCATAAGGGGCAGCATTGCTCCCTTAACTATGTTCATAAGAAAAACTTACAGTGCTGATCTTCTATAGTATCATCCGTTTTACCTTTGTATCACCAATAATTCATATACCTTTATTGTTGTTAATTGTAAGGCACCATTTTCTGATAGTATCATCGATTTGTACTATTTTCCCTTTGTTCACCACACCAAAAAAAAATTTTTTAAAAAAATCTGGAATACTACCAAACAAGCTCTCGTTACATAAACTCAACCTGTACTACATTGCCTCACTTTTCAGCTCAATCACATGCTGATGCTCTGCACCCTTTTTCTACCATAACACTAGACACAGTTCGTCGATACTCCCAACAATTTCACTTTACAGCCTTTCTCCCTCCACCAAAAGAAAAAAAGAGAAGAGGAAAAAAAAAACATAAGAAAAGAAAATAAAAGCGCGCCAAAAGTAGACGTTCAAAACGCATTTGTTGGCCAAGTGTCTCTGCCGCCAAATCAGAAGACCAACTTCCGACGAGGCACTACATTTTTCCCAACCAATGCCGCGAGGTCTTTGATGGTCTCCCCAATCAAGTCCTTGAATATGAGGCGTTCGATGTCCAACACCATGTCGGATATCTCGACTGACCAGTCACCCCATCCGGTCGTCGAGTCCTTAGCCAAGTCACGTTCAAGCACCCCACAGATTGTGTCAAAGAGGTCATCTGAAGGGCCTGGCTCCTGGATCCTTCTCAATTCTGACCAGATCTGGCTCAACGAAGGTTTTCCAGGGACGGAATCAATCGACAATGGATTCAGTTTCACAGGTACTAACTGCTGCTTCCTGTGGAAGATTTCCGTGATTGTATCAAAGATGAGTCTCCTTTGGATCCGAGACGATTCAGATGTGTCTTTTCCCATTAGAAGCTGCTGTTTTTCTAATAATAAGAAGTGATCTGTGTCCTCCGGGAAGTATTCCGATGCTCGGAGAACCTTGGCTACGTAGGCGAACTCGGAGTCATCTGTTTCAATTGGATGGACCACTGAGCTTGCAGGGCTCCAGCTCTCATCTTCTAGTTCCGTTGCATGGTCCACTTCTGTGACATAGAAGTACAGTGGGGGTTAACTCATTAGTCTGGAAAATTTCTAAACAACAAATGCAGTAACTTTGAAGACAGTTTATAACAGGTAGTAATATTAATGTTCCGTGTAAATTCAGCGAAAGTTGTTGAAATGAACCATCCTAGAATAACTGCCAAAAAAAAAAAAAAAGACCACTGAAATAAGAAATGCTGTTTTGTTTCCCTCTCCTAGAAGTATATGATGTGTATGAGTGTGCATGTGTTTCTATGTTTAAGTAGAGCAAGAACCAGAAGCAAATAAATCGATTCATAAATTCAATTACCGTGCCCATGTCCTTCAATATCCAGGTGTGTTCATTTTAGGACAATTTGTACCAGCTCAGGTTCTTAAAGAGGGAAACAAACAATGAATCTTTCAGTGACAAGTGACGATTATCTCCACTTTGATAGAACAGCCACAATAGAACTTGGCCAAAAAAAAAAACAACCACAATAGAACAGATCCAAATATTGTTTGCCTCTACTCTAATAACCACCCAATTCCCAGAACCTGTTGGTTCTTATCATCTAGATCTTGAAATTTATCAGTCCAGTTAGCTTTACAAATCATTATCCTCGAATCTCAATTCTATGTGATGAATGTGACTATCAATTGTTAAGGATATATGTGAGTAGGTTTATTCATATCGGAAAAAAAGAAAAAATAAAATATATATATATGAACAACCCATAACCCATCAACTTAAGCTTTTGGGTTAACAGTTGGGTCAGTTCACATGTGTATTCTACTCAGATCCAGTTAGGATATGGTTTCCTTCGTTGGCCTCTCCCTTGAATTGTAACACCAATCACTCTACTACCCAATAAAACAATCGCATCGACGATCATCCCATCCGTCACTTGCTCGATACCCAAATCTTCATAGCAATCACTTGCTCTCCCTCTGTCTGGTTCTACCAAGAAAGGGTCAGCATATGCTTTGATGGTCAATACTGGTCCCAAACCTACAAGTATTCCTATCCTCCCATTAGAGTCCAGTACCTATAATTCCCCTTAATTGAGTTGAGTCCCCACCATTGCAGGACAAACAACAAACAAGAGGACTTGGAGAGACACACACACATGCGAAGCAAATGCAATCCCATGGTGATGGACAATTCTTCCTCAATTTCAGACCTTTATTTGCCCTTAAGTTCACTTGCTGGTGGGGAAACCATACCATCCTTTTCATTAGTGGGTTACCCTAAAGAAGAAAACTGGGGCACACTTGAGACAGTGCCCTCGTGACTTAAGGGCTATATTTTCAGGTTCAGCCAATCTGGAGTTGAGTCATGTCTGCTTTCACATTCCAGGGATTATCATGTCAACAAACAACTATGGGAAAGTTATATACTCCCATATGTTCAGATATCACAAATGTGATGGCAACATCTAACTAGACTGCCTGCTTCTTTTTATATTCCACGTTAAATCAGTGTAGAGTTCATATACTAGGATATAGTATTAGTGCCATCTAGTAGGGAACATGCTGTCATAGAATCACTCTATTTGGCGTGATACCCTTGCTTTTACTTCTTCAACCGACAATTTCAATCAATTGAGTGATCTAACATCCCTTTTCTGTTCTTAGGGGACTTTTGCACTGACTACTCTTTCATACTCATTTTTTCCCCACAAAAATGAGCTGGTCACTTGAAGGAATCTTACCAGCTCAAGATCTTTTACTGTATCAGGAAGTTGATAGAATAAGTGAATGCATAAGTAAATCTCAGATTCTGATGATGATGGTTGAATTTCACATCATATACTTGCTCCACTGTTCTCTTCTCCATTTTTAGGATTACTTGTTTGCCCTCCTCTTCTTCCTCCTGCCTTCCTATTTTCCAAATAGTCTCTCTATGCAAAAAGCCAAAGAACTAAATACTACTCCTACTCCTACTCCTGAGCCATTTTTAATACTACAAATTTTCATCATATGTTGTTCATAAGTTAATTGACAGATTCCCGTTCAACAAACATTTAGCACGAATGATAACAAGCGCACGACACAGGATCAGCAGAACGGGCGAAGGCTAAAACAATGATGGATGGTTTTGACTCAGTACACCAGAAGTACAAAGTGGTTGCTTGCTAAGCTTCTACAACAAAGGATGATGATGATACGGGGAAATGATGAATGAATATGGGCAAAGGAAAAAGAATCCATGTGAGTTCATCGGATCTCAACATGATCAAAAAAGAGGATTGAAAGCAATCAATTCCTTGTTGGAAATTGACAAGAACTACATCATCTATTATACAATAGATGCATCCGTCCCCTATCTTCCCTTGCCTGTTAGTAAATGCCGCAGCCCAGCCAGGGTACTATTCCACCACTCATGTTAAAGTATTAAACCCAATAGAAGAAGCTTAGTACTAGTACTATGAGATCGTGTCACATGATTTCCCTTCTGTGGTAATAGACATAGTATTGCTACCCTGATGAATAAGCTCATCCTTGTACGACTAAAGGGGAAACATTTTGCTAGTTGCTTACCAAAGACGTGAAAGTCGTCATGTTTCGGATGATCGTACACATCCATACAAAAAGGATCCTAAGTATTCTCGACTATACAGATTGCAATCACGTTACTTCCTACTTGGCTCTTCTAAGCATATTGTCTTATGATCAAATTTTAAGACTTCACGTGGACTGCGGAAACGTTAAAGATACTAACAACTTGTTTAGCTCCATAATGACACCAGAACTTGAAAACAACCAGAAATAGAATAGAGCAAAATCAACACAAGAGAAGAAAGCACAAATTGAGTACCTTTGAAGCCGATGGTTCGCTTCATGACAGGGGACGGGGAGTCATCCTCCTCGATATTAAACGAGGAATCCAGTACCGACACCGGACTTGGTTGCAACTCAGTGATGGCTGCCGGCTTGCCCGTCGCGGTCATCTCCGCTATGCTGTTAAGCAGCCTATCACACCTCTCAAGCAGACTCCTCCCTTCCCCGTACTCCTCCATCTTCCACCTCTGTAAATCCAATATCAATTCAAAACCCAGTTTCCCAGATCGTAATCAAATAACATCAGAGATTCAATGGACACTTCAAAACATTTGAAGTGTGCTCTAAACAGATCATGAGAGTGTTTGTTACCACTGTCATTACAATTAATAACGTTAACACTAAACACCATGGATAATTAAAAACTCAGTACTCGAGTAATCTCCAAGCAAATTACCTCTGCATCAGCGTGTGAACACGCGCTGCAACTACTCTCGGAAACTGTGGACAATTCATCCATTTCCATCAACAGCGTCGGTTTCTCACCCCGGCAAATCTCAGCCGTTGATCTTCCCCTCCTCGGAGAACGAGACGCTGCCATTTGATCCGATCTCCTCGACGCCGTCCTCGGCGACTGCGCAGGCGACCCTCGCCGCCGCTCCACCACCTCATTACCCCTCTCCCTCCGCCGTGTTTCCAAACTCATCGCCGGTTTCCTCCTCGTCGCCTCCGGCATTGAACTCCGGTTCTCATTCCGGCGAATTCTTGACCGCGGAGTACTCCCCGGCGATGTCTCGACGCCGAGGTTCACATTCCGACGAGTCGCCCCCTTCGATCCAAACCTCGGATTGGGAGACTCGTTCGCGGTTCTCTTCGCTGCCGGCGGCCTACGGGATTTCATCACCACAATCGGTGAATCTCCTGGGAGGCGGCGGTCGTCGTAGACGAAATTCCGCTGCCTTGCGATCTTCTCCGATGGCTTCGAGTGCAGTAATCCTTTGAGTTGAATCGTTTCCAGTATCTGGTTCAGCGTCTCAAGATCCCTCGACAGCGGCGATTGGTCCACGACTCCTCTGGCTCTCAAATTCCTCTCGGATTCGCCGTAGATCGACGCCGTTCGCTTCGGTTTCGGTAAGAAATCTGCGGCATCGTACACGATCTTGCGTTGTTGCTGCATCGGTGGCCTCCGATCCTGGAGTCTCTCCTGTTTAAGGGTTTCGGCACCGTGTTTATACTCCGGTCGATTCAGTTTCCCTGTGTTTGCGTTGAATTTGTTGGCGACTCGATTTTGATCAAAGTCGTTGCATTCTCGTGCGGCAGAATTGGACACAGTGCTGTAATTGGAATCGATGAATTGATAATGAATCAGATCCCTGGATCTGGACTCGGACGCTGACCGCCGGAGTTCAACTCTCTTCTCCGGTGGAGATCCACCGCTTGGTGGTTCGAGTCCCATGAGCCGAGCAATGACGCTGGGCGACCGCCTCGTTTCATCGCCGGAGACAGGGGACGCGGTGGACTGCCTGATCTCTTTCGGATGAAGGCGTCCCTTGGCATCGACAACGAAGCGGCTGTCAAGGGACAGCCTCGGCGCCTCTCGGGCGAACTTCCATGGCGATCTCACGCCTTCCTTCAATTCGAATCCCGACAGGGCCGGATTTGACTTTTGTGGTGTAATGGCCGCTGAATACGTCTTCGTATGGAGGTGTGTCTTCGGTGACGGTGTTTTAGTCTCTGGTGGTGATGGTTTGGGTTGCTGAGGTGGCTTTGGGAATTCGGTAGTGTGTGCCGGGGATCCGATGGAGGATACCGCTTCCGAGGATGAATCATAGCCCTGTATTGCATCGAATTATGATGAATATTAGCTCAATATTACATCGAATTGAAGGAAAACAATGTGGTTGAAGTGTGTATGTACCGGAGAGGAAGGGAGGCGTTTGGGGTAGAGTCGCCGGGTGGAGAGGATGTTGCTGAGGCTGAAGAAGTTGGCCATACAGCCCATGGTGTTCTTCTCCATCCGCATCTCCTGTTGCTGCTGATGATACGTCATCATCCCCGTCGCTGTCGTCGACATCTCTGATCAAATTGTTTTCTGGTACGTCACTTCTGCTTCACTCTCCTCTTAATTTCGATGAACTCACTCGCTCTCGCTCTCGCTCTCGCTTTTCCTTTTTCCGGTGGTGTTTCTCTTTGTTGTTTTCTGTGTGTTTGGCTTTGCCAGAAAAGCTTGCTAGTTTGCTAGGGAGCTTTACAGTGGTGGCATCAAAGCTTTTAGCACCATGGAATTCATCATGCTTTGCTTGTCTCGGTTTTCGTTTTAACTTCCTCTCTCTGTCTAAAAGCTGTGATGTTGCATGTGTCTGTCCATGGAGGATTGGAAGTGGGGGCTTTTCATCGTTGGCTCCCGCCTGTATGGACCCTTTTTAAAGGTGTTCAGGGGAGGGTATGACCGTAATTTGACACATAGTATTAGTATGGTACTTTTGTTAGATTGGTATGACTGACGAATGCACATCTTTATCCATTCAAACACTGCGATCCGAGGGACGATACACGATAGTGTGCGCATGTAAAATCCCGTCGCAGAGTCCCTTCGAAGTCATCCGATAAAATTGTTAAATCCTGTACCGATTATTAGAGCTAGGTCCTCATAATAAAAACGAAAGCGATATCATCCAGGAATTTATTGATACTGACAAATGTTGTTACAATACTCTTATATTTTTTACCGTTTCAAAATGTACTTGATAAAGAATAAACTAACTCTAAAACTTAGTAATGTGTGAGTTAAGATAACATTACGTTTGTACATTGTTATTTAAAGTCCTATGAACACTAACCATGCCAACTTGAGTTAAAATAACAAAAAATCACTACGTGGAAAAAATATCAGAGAACAAGATACTAAGAAAGCTTAAGAGGTTTTTTTTAATTGTTCTTGCTCCTGCTACTGCCATTCCATTCACAGTAAAATGGCATACCTGATTAAGATGAAGGCTCCAAAACTCTGTGGGATAACTGTAGGCACCTATGCAGGTGCAATTCTGGGTAAAATTCAGATACGAGGCCATTAAATTCCCTATCAGAACATGTAACAGTTGCTATAAGATTCGATTAGATACCAACCCCCAACCCAAAATCATTTGGTTGGTTTGCATTTGCTGCTGTTCTTCCCATCTCGGAACTGTCAACCAGATAAGTCCTCTGGGGACCTTTGAATAGAGGAAAAAAACAGAGTGGGATAGATTGTGGATAACATTCATGCAGAGGAATGGGTTAATTTGTTTCCTGGGGCATGCTGTGCAATGCATCTTCTTGGTGGGTTTTTTTCGCATTATACAGTTCTTGTTTTAACTCTTTCGATCTTGTGTTACCAGTTACTGGAATGAACAGTGGGATAGTACGCAATTATTCATTGGAGTTTGGGGTGATGAGAGATGGGGGAGTGTGCAGAGAGGGAGGGGGAAACCTCCGTGGGTGATGCTCTGCTTATGCTATGCTGTTCGTGCCCAGGATGACGAGTCAGACTCCCGACTCAGATTCCCTCGCCTCAGTGGTTTTCACAACTTTGACTCATCCCCCTTGTCTCTCTCTGGTTTGACCACTTCATGTCGTCATCTGAATTTTAAAAACTGAATATTGGATTTCGTAGTGTGAAAAAAATCATTCGTAGTGTAGAATGAGTAAATCTGGTCCTGCCTCTATACACCCCCACCCCCATTTGTCTAAAGTCGTTTGTGGTAAAAAGTTGTATGTAAATCTTGATTGACAGTGTCCTACAAAAGAAGTTGATGAAGAACTTTGATCAGCTCAACCAATGATTCTAGCTCGAGGAGGCCGGTTCATATGTTAGGGCATTCTCATTAGATACGATAAAATAGGATATAGATACGAATGAAAAATAGAGTATGTAATTGAAAAAAATAGTGATGTGGTGATGAAAAAATATGTTAGAGTTTATACAGAAACGATAAAATGAGGAAAAATAAACAATAATTTTTTAAATAAAAAAATAATATTATAACATATTATATTTTTTATAGATGTAATGGGATATAAATAAAATGTATTACAATATATTGAATAGTAAAAATAGAAAGAAAAATTTAAGTATGATGCGAATACTGTTAGGATCTTGTTTGAAAGTGGATACTGCTTTTGGTCCGTTGGAGAATCATTGCGACATAGTCTTCTTCTCGCAAAAGAAAGCAGGTGGTATGAATTGTATGCAAAATAAAAGCTGAGCAGGCGATGACTGATGGGTGCAAGGGGACGGTTCATTGAGAGCCTTTAATTAATGTTACAGAAAGCTTGAACTAAGAAGAAGATGTTCGCCACGAACCAACAACGACTGTATAAAGTCAAGGACTTGGGCACAGGCCATTACAGTGAATTCAAGGAAAGGAGCAAGGTTTTCTGACCTAATCTGTTAATTTGGTCCATTTGTTGGTTGATTCATATTGCATTGTGTCTAAAATATGAGTTTGGTTCTCCATAAGTAATAAGTTGATTCACGTAATTAATCTTTTTTTGTTGTTATTTTGGTTTCCGTACATGGCACATTTCCAATTTCATTGTTCAGTAATTAATTATATTCCTCCACGTAAATTCAATGCACAAAAGAAAAATGCCGGCCTTAGATTTGTACACTGCTAGTATTACGTACTTTTCCCTTTTATCCATGTAAACTCCTGTGGCGCATTGACCAGTCCTAGCTTATGAATCTCAAACATTCACATGATTAGCTACCTACAACAGTGGCATACTAAAACGGGTTCTTATCTTCATAGTAAATTCATAAGAGTTTTTTTTTTACGACGAGGGTGTCCGGGTCAACTCGTGCGCACCTCAACTAATCCCCCGACACTAACAAGATGTCCCTTACCAACATCGAGTAAAGCTTTGACCGAAGTCAAAGGACGTGACCAACTTGAATTTTGAGGCTAGTGGGATTCGAACCCAAGACCTTAAAAAAAATTGAGTCGAATATCACTAGACTTGATTATAAATTCGTGAGAGTTTATCTTCTGGTGTCTCCATAAAAGTTACAGTACATCATCTAATGGTGACATGGTATCCTATCTAGCATCATTGGATAGGTACCATAGTCAATTTCCTGTTTGCATAGTCATATTTGCAATAATGTTATGACGTGGTAACTTTTTTTCGGCATAATTTCGTTCAATCTTTAGAATTGATTTGTTGAAAGTTGATCGGTTTAAACCGCTAATCCGCTTATTATATTACTCCTATGGAATCAGGTTCTTATGCATTATGTTCACAGTGAATTAAGCCAAGGTTGGAAAGCAAAAGGTTGATGGTCACATGCCTCCAATTATCTAATTATTATATAGAAAAATTATTATTATCGTAGCAGCAGTCAAATAGTTATTGAGGGACTGTATCTGTCTTTTTCGTGATATACATCTTGTTTTACTATGAACTACGATTTTAAAAACAAAAAATAATACATCTAATAATAAAATAAAATACAATTAACTCATAATAAAATAAAATATAATTCACAAAAAAAATAAGAAAACAATTCAATAACAATCCCTTTAGCATTGATGCAATACCAACCACGCACCCATATCATATGGGAGTATATAATAATGCTGATCCTATATCATGTTAAAATAAATGCATGGCCTAAGATATTTAGAGGATTTCACATACCTCTGCATCCATCCACCGCCTAGCTGGCTAGCTTACTGTTCTTGCTGTCAAGGAATGTCTATGTACTTTTATCTCAAGAGGCTAGGTTTAGGGCACATATGCATACAGTTTCTCCTCTTTCTTTAATTTGAATAGAAAGGACAACACTAATAATATACTCCTACTATATGAGACCTAAAGGAATATCTATAAGCTACCCAGAGAGAGCTTCTATATTCTATACACGTATACCAAGTATTGAGTACAGTATAATGTTGACTAGTATATGCATAAAATAGTGACAAAATGGTTCAAAAAGAAAGATATGAAGATCATTCACTTCAGCCTCTTGTACTAGCATCTATTTAACACGACTCTGTTATCACTACCGGATTTGCTCAACTTGATTACCAGGTAAAAAGTATACTCAACAGTGTTCTGATTACATCTAGATATGAGCCTAACTTTCGAGTGTTCACCATAAGGAAAAATCATCCAGTGTTTTGAAGACATCAGAAAAGAGTTTTTCTGTCATTCGTAACAGGAAAAAGATTATATATATCTCGTACTTTTCAGATTCTGTCAATAATGAAATTATCTGCGTGTAACCATTCCCTTAGCCAACTAGCAAGTAGATTAAACAATGTAAATTAAAGATCTGTTAGATGATTAAAGGTGAACAGTGCAGAAGTTGGCATATTTGTCCAGAATATGCAGAAGCTATATTCGTTGAGAGCAGCTTTTGCTCACCACAAAGATCTAAAAGTTGGCGCCGACGTCTTAAGCAAGCACATGCTTCTCTGACTCGTGAATAATACATTGTAATTACGGGCCGTCTGTCAAGAATAATCGTTTAAAGATCGTTAATATTTTTAATCATATTATCAAGTATTCGACATCTTTTAAAAATATTATAATATAATCTCTTTTTCTTTTTATGCACTTCTAATTCTTCATGTTTTTGATGTTTATAGCTCGGAATTAAGTCACGAGTCGTGCTAAACTTAATTAATGTGCCTTGGTTAACACCAATTTTGGCATGTTACTCTTTGTTGGGAAGTTGTGAAAGGGTGTGCTTTGTGATGATAACATGACACTTTTGCATGGGAAGGTGTGGCAAAACCAGCTTAAACAAATGGGTCTCTTCGTTGTTTAGATGAGTATATTTATATGCATAATTGGATTCCCTCTTCACATGCTTTCACTCCATGGCTCTTTGATGAAGGACCAATGAACATGGGCATTGCAGATCCTCTTTCCGCTTTCTTTAGTGACGCATTATTTTTTGGTGTTCCAAGAACGCATATATCAAAAGCTTAAAATTTTAGAGCAAGTTTAATATTGATCTCACATCTCAAGAATGCCATCTCCAATAGGGATTGGAGGAAAATCCTCTACCCATACAAAAATTTCTTGTTTCAGCAAAGCATTTCATATTTTGTTACGATTGATGTACATTAGATAACCCATTTAGATATAATGACTTTTTTGTGAAGTTTTCATTTTACACAGATGTACGAGAAGAAGAATGTTATTGTGTTCATTAGTATGTGAATAATGATCACCAAGTTGATAATTAAGGTGTTTGGTAGTTGCTCAAATCTATAAAAATCAAAATCAATAACATAAAATAAAAAGTCATTAACGAAAATCGAAAAGATTATATAAAATAAAATATTTTTTAACGGATTTTGAATACTGTACTCAGATAAAATAATAAACAAAATATGATGTGAAATTGATGATATATCAAGAGCACAATGAAACAAGATCAATACAATAATAAGATAAGAAAGCAAGTAAACATGGAACATTTATATCATACTCCCTTCTCATAGGTACATGACACATGATCTTTTTGATAACTCTCATAAACTTACAAGCATTGTTTATTTATAGGTTTTATGGGGTGGAGTTACATACATGCATTAAATCTAAGAAGATGAATAGTTGGATATTACAAATGTAACGAAAGAATTACAAAAGTCATACATCATAAACTCATGAGTTAATACATAGAGAGTTTATGATAAAGAAATTAATAATATACACATAATGATATAAATTATAAATGAAGAAGATGAACATCCACACATATCAATAATTTCATAATATATTTTTTTTGATGCTCAATTTTTTGCTTTTATTTCTCCATTTGAAAAACAATTAACAAAAACAAACACTTCTAATTGGTAACATACTCTCATGATCATCTGCTATAGAAACAGAAACAAAAACAAAAACCACAGGACCTATGAACAGTTTGAAACTCCAAACCAAGAGTCGGAAGCATATTCGCATTTAACATTGTGGACTGTACCACCACGAAAGGCTTATGGACCTTGGAGGGTAAAGGCCCAGTTGAAACACTTCCGTTTCGGGCCACTTGATTTTTGGTGCTACGCAAATCATTTGCTCGTGCCCTCTTTCGTAGGGTTATGGTTTCGAGTCAAATTGTTCATCAAACAACCAGAATGAGATTTTTAGACTCTCAGCGGTGGTATCCTAATCCCACTCCGATCAACATCACTCCGGCCTCAGGCATCCGGCATAGTCTCCGGTGAGCTCTCTCTTTCTCTTTCTCTGTCTTCATTTTCGTATGCTAATGGGTCGAATTGTACCGCGATTATGATGATGCCACTCTCATATATATGGGTATTGGCAATTGGGTAGTCTTTTCTTCTTCCCCAAATTGCTAAATGTTCCATTTCTTGAGTTATTCACTGTGTTATCGGGATTGGGTTGGAGTTCGTATCATACATCTTTGTTGACTTCATTGAAGTGATAACTATGCATTTACATTGAACTACGTTGATTAATCGCTGTTACCATCTTGGTGGATATAGTTGGTTTTCTCTATGAATCTGATTTGTTCACCTAAGCAGCTGTTTCTTCATTAAGATGTACTAATTCCACTTTCTCTAACACGCTCCTTTGGGGATTGCATCAGTCAATCACGTTGGTTTAAGGTTGATTACCTAATGGGAGCCAATAATGAAGAAGTTTCCCAGTGAAGAGTGCATAGGAGAGTGCAATGAGACCATGCTTCTAGTTTATTTGGTTAGTGATGTGGACACTCTTTTGGTGATTGTTCACCTTTTATAGCAGTGTATGACAACTTGCAGGAACTGGCCTTATAATGAACAGCAATAATGTGTCGAGGGTTTAGGAGTGAACAATCATCCACATAATAATTCGTAGCAAAATTCGAGCTTTCTTGGCTGGATATTGAGCATGAGATGCTTGTCCTGGTTCTGGCTGTTTTCTGTTTGCTTACTAGTTACTAGTAGTTACTAGTAATAGTAACTGGAGCTTGATGACGGCTTACATGGCTGGTTGTTTAAACTTGTTGGGCTTTCTTATGATTCCATCATACTTCTTTGTGGGAGAGTATATAGTTCACTCAATGCATCCTAATGTTGTGTTTCTGATTCAAGCCACAAAGCAATACTTCAAAATTTGCTTTGTGTTATCAAGAAAGAATGCCATGGCCCATGACCTTGGTAACATGTGAAATATGGAATTATTTTGACTATGCGCCTTGCCGAATTGATTATCCTGTCTGCAGCACTGCATTTTTAACATGTAGTGGTAATACTGGATACTGATGTAGATAAAGGTTTGTTGTAGTTTTTGTTGAATTTGTATTATTAGATACCAATGAAAAAAGGAAAATATCTCTCTTCCAGTTTCCACCATTAAACTGGGGGAAGATTGCTCTCCGACATTGTTGTAGATAAGTGGATTGGTGATCATTTTATCATTGAAATACTAGTTTGCCACTATACGTTTATGAGCTTTCAACAACTTGGATTCCACTCTTCTTTTTTCTTTCGATTTAGCGTATGCTTGCATGCCTCCTGATTTTAGTGTTCATCAGATAAGAAGAAGAAGAAGAATAAAAGAGGAAGCATCATACTTCTTTGTCCTGAACAGTGAACAAAGCCCTTGAGCAACCCCCGCATCAAATGAAAGAACCGACAGAGTCCACACCCACTGTCGAGGATGACTACTCTGCATCCGTAACTCTTGTACCCTATGACCATCCTCGGCCGCTACTTCGTGGGCCGGTTAGGGCTGGTCCAATGGATAATCCATCTCTTGGCCCATATCTGCTTGCTTTTAAAGACCAACAAGCCTTCATTTCTGCATACAAGCTCTGTCTGTCAAAGGTTTTTGAGCAATGTCAATCTGGTGTTCGAATAGGATGCGCCATCAAGGCATCAGACAAATGCAAACCTCCCTGGTGGAAGGCCATATTTGGTGGACGTAGTAGGATGGAATTCAAAGAGAGGGAGTTGTGTGAGGAGAGAGAAATGGCTATCTGCATCGAGGAATCAAAGAACAAGCGCGTTGAGTTTACAAAAGAGAAGTGCTTGGCTCCGTTCAAGAGTGCACAGATCGCTTGTAGAGAGATGAGACTGGATAAACAAAAGTTGGGAAGTTTGATCTCTTGTATCTCATGTCTGGGAGCGCTGAAGAATAATGCCGCAATGGAGATAATTTTGTCAAATCAGTTGGGGTCAATTCTTTCTTCAGATTTCTTCTATGAGGTGAATTGTTACAGAGGAAGTGAGTTGTTGAGTGATAGTGGTTCCTAAAGCCATTTATATTCATGAGTCATTTCATTGAAGAGAAAACGATAGATGCTAATTGCTCAATGGTAATGGCCAATGAGAAGCTTTAAAGTTCGGTTTTGAGATGGCGAAGATGCTATCCATGAGGTCGCTGAGTGAGGCTTTAGTAAATGGCTGCTTAGGTTTTGAGGAGAAACGGATTGGCTTTTTGTACCGGGTTGATGGTTTAGAACTTTTCATCTGAAAGATGGCACATTAATATTCGCCCAAAGCTGGAAATTCCTGATCAAGGTATGCACTCTGATATAAGATGTTCTGTCTTCTATGATCTACTCGGCAAAGTTGAAGTTCTTCCTATTCTGATCTCGGTTCACTGCTCTTGTTATATGTTTGTTGTGCTTGTGCTGCCTTGACGTACTATTCAGTTATAATGGTTTGTAAGTGGAATCGTTCTACTCATCTCTGTTTTCTTGTTCATTTGTGAACTTCTCATGAAGGTTAAACCAAATTAGAGCATAAGCATTAAGCACCAGGAGACTGGATACATTTTGCAACAAGTTTTGTACTTTTATGTATAGAGCATGATGCCGCGTTACACTTATACTTCAGTATTTTGGATCAGTGATGAGCAGAGGGTTGCAGGGAGCAGCATTCAGGAGTGAATTTTATTTGGGGTTATTATGCTTAAAATCATGTGAATAATTTTTGTTATTAATGACTAGTTCGGAACTGAGCATATGTTGAGCATTGAAGAGGTTAATATAGATAACTTGTGATTTATTTATTTATATTCTTTCCATCATTCATGCTAATAACAATTTAAGTGATCAAATGAATATTTCATCATCAGTCAATTACTAATTAGATTTGTGGTGTCAACAGATATTCTTTCCCCCTTATATAACAGTTATGATTGTCTTGGCCATTGAATCAAATGAGTCATTATAGTGAAAAGAAGATGAAAAGAAAAATAAGAAGAGGGAGATTAACTAAATAAGAGTTGGAAGAGGTATTAATGATGACCAACCAAAAAATATGGCAACATTTGTATTATATATTTTTAATGATATGTTACCTTATTTAGACCAAAAAGCAAAAAGATATGTTACCTTACTATTCCAAGTTTCATGGGAGTGGCAGATGTAGATTTGCTATCTTCCAAAATTTTCATATCTGCTGGAAACTTTCGACAATCGTGCATCTTTATACAGTTCTTCTTGAACTATTGAGTTATGTCTGTTCTCTTTTCGGATTTTCCATTAGTTTCTTGTTTGTCCAACTTGCACTTGTTTTTAACCAATGATATTTGCACTAATGAAGAAAATTTTCACTGAAGCTTTGATGTTCAGCACATGGTACATGCTGATTCTGCTGTCGTTCGCAACTTTTTTCCTGATAGTGCTTTTTGAACTATAAAAGGATCCGTTATCGTTCGTTTGCAACATGATAATGCTTGCCATCACAGTAATCAGTAGATACTCATTGATTTGGTGCAGATGAGAAGAGCCAAGGACAGCAGAGCGTTTCAGTTGAATGGAAGTTGTAGCTATTTTGCCTCCCAGGAGCAAACGATCTCCTTGGTTTTTCTGTTAAATAGCATATTTATGGTGATTTGCTGCTGTTAAATGCAGCAAACTGTCATTGTAATTTCGCAAGTTATGGCCTTTTGACGGGTCCTCCATTTGCCATCGGAAGTTGATTCTGGCAATGCAACCGAGGCGATTATTTGCACGTCCAATTTTCAGTTATGCTCAGTCCTCTTTCCATCATGGGGAGAGTTGATGCCCGAGGCAGCAGATTCAGCTTTGCAGTTTATCCAGCAAGGGCCGAGGAGGTAATTCATTATGCATTGTAGTACTTGAGATTACATAAGTCAATGAAGCAAATGGAATTTGAATACAGATGCAGTACCGATTCCAGTATAACTTTTAGTTTCAAATGACCAGTTGGCTTGTGGAGACTAGTCTACCAAGTAACTTCAAGGAACTATCAGAATCGATACTAATTCAGAATTATGCTTATAAGTCATAGCCGGAGCTACGTTCCACATTGACCTTTTCCTGATGCGTGTGAAAAATCAGACCGTGGAATCATCCAGTCCAAGATGACGTCGTTTGCGTCCCATAATTTTTGTAAGGGTTGTAACGAGGTACTAGGATTTAAAAGTGTGTTGATTTGTGTCATTTGTTAAATTTACTTTTATAAGATAATAGAATGAAAGATGAGATTGAAGAAAGTACTCATTTCCCATCGTTTTATTTAAATTATAACGGTTTGATTCGACACGATAATTATATATTTATTGAATTAATAAGGAATGATAACTTTGTCCTTGTGAGTGCGTGAGATAAAAGAGTGAGGAAAAAGAAAAAGCAAATAATGGTGAGTAAGTTGATGTGATATAAAAAAGAGATATTTTGGTATTTTTGTGTGAAAAAAATTTATTAAATATAGAAATGTTGCAATTTGAATGGGACATCCAAAAAAAGTGTTGTAATTTGAATGGGACGAAGGGAATACTACATAGGATAATAGTAAAAATAAGAAATACATTTTATGATTTAATTTTTTTTTCAAATGGAAAAATATTGTAAACATTTTGAGACATTCTTTGTTAAGCAAGCAAAAATTATGCAATGATGGGAGTAGATAATATTTTCTGTCCCATAATACGTGTAATATTTTGATTTTTGATCTTATTCAATATGTATTTTGACGAGCTTAATTTTATTATTACATGACATAAAAATAAAATATTTTAGTCCAGATTAAACTACACAATAAAAAATATCATTAATGTTTCACGAAAAATTTATATAAAATATTTTTTGATCATCCCACAGAATGAATCAAAATTCATCTTAATATATATATATATATAAAGTTAAATCGTTGTATTTTGGATGAATGGAGGAAATATTTGGAAGAAAACGCCTTCCTCATCTGAGAGTTACGTCAAGTAGAAGATAAACTCCCTAAAGACTGTAGCTTGCAATATGCCACAGAACCTAAACATGCATCATGGTCTCATCAGTCATGACGATATCATCACACGGACGTTACTCTTACTCAACCGTGTCTAATGTCGTCCTGCAGTGTAAAAAACAGCATATTGACGGAGCTACTGTTTCATGAGAATCAAGGCGCAGCACTGAGCTCATGTGGCATAAGCTCCGATGTGATGCCAACTGGTTGAGTGGAGGGAGACAAAGGAGGGATGGATCCATTCAATCCGCCGAGAAAAAACTGTATTAAGTATAAATTAGATCACATCTTAAATTAATGTAAAGAACTGTCCAACATATAATGAATGAAAAAATATCATATAACCTCCTCAACTATTACCTAGATATATTTTATTTGTTCGAATTATAAAAATAGTTATTTAATTTTTTTTTTAAAATTTTAAAAAAAACTTTAATTTTTAACACATAATCCTTTGAAAAATATTTTTTTTTATAGAAACCCTCTCGAAAGGAGATATTCCATCATTTTCTAAGAATCTATTCCAAAGTCATATTTTTCTTCTTGCTGGACCAAAACAATGAATTCATTCACTTTCAAAACGATGAAGGATTTTGCATGGAAGTTTCACTTCTGCCTTTCCCATGTGACTTGTCGGCCTTAAAGACTTGACCGACGACTTCACAACAATTGCCAGTCTTTTATCAGCGATAAGTACTGCAGCTTTCGAATGGGACCAAATCCAAGCATAACTTGTCGTGCAACTTCAAGGCTGTAAACCACGACAGGAGAGCGTCTGTATCAGCCCACAATTTTCTCATTGCGTCATGAGGAAAGCTTTTGCCGACGGCAGCGTCTTCACTGTTCAGGAATGCGGAAATGGCGATAGCGCTTTCTTCAATGAGACACGTTAAGGGACTGTTTGGTATTGAGATCAAAATTAAAAAATCCAAAATCAATAATAAAAATAAAAAAATCAATAACGAAAACAAACATCATTTTTTCAAATTAAATGATTTTTTATAAAAAAATTTTGAATACTATATTTTAATAAAATAAAAAATCATTTTTCTGATTTTTTGTTTTTTTTCTGTTTCATCTATTTAAGAAAAAAAACAAAAAAAAAAACAGATGTGATATTAAACAGTTCTGTTTTATCAGATAATAAAACGAAAATAATAAACAAAGAGATACAAAACAGACCCTTGGGAAATTTTGGAACCAATGCATTTTTCAGCCGCAATAGTCGATGCAACTACATCAGCGGCTTTACACTACGCTTCCTCATTCATCCCACCTAATGCATTTTTCAAGGCGACGACTTGGAGTCTCCTCATTAATATGACAATATCATGGATGCAATTCAAATGACCATGTCATGGATGCATTTATGTAAAATGATCTACAAAGCCTCCAAGGATCAACATTTTGGCTACTCCTAGGCAGGCCCAAATCGAGCAATATTATAACAAATGAACTCTTAGATTCAAACCAGACCTTCCAAATTTCTCCAGATGACAACTCTAGAAGAGAAAAGAAGAACATCAAGTTCGATGTGAACACCATTAACGCTGCTGCGTTACATGCAAGAAGCTGCAGGTGCACCAGACACACTGTCTACACACCGCCGGTGGACGACATCACCATAAATGGATCAGCATCTCTAAGTAATAGACATGGCATAATTTCCTTCACAAACCTCTTCATTGGACTTGGTCATGATCAGGCTATTGGAGCAAGTATTTACGAAAAAATGCCTCTCCATTCCTGGAAGGAAAATTCTGTATGAAAGCACCGTTATTGTTGAATGAGGACAAATAGTTAGTTAGAACTTTAAACATCTAATAATTGGGTTTTTTTTACAAATAAAATTCTCAAAATAAAATCGCAAACAAGTTAATTTTCAAATTAGGTCTTTTCTCATAATCTAGTCAGAAAACGCGCCCTGCGCATTTTCTATGAGAAGACGTAGGGCGTCTTTATTGTGTCCAAAGACGCAGTGCACCTTTACTTTGAAGACGCACATCTTTGTCGCACAACTTCTTCAAAGGTAAAAGGCACGGGACGTCTCTTCTCTCTAGAATTTGAAAAGAGACTTAATTTAAAAATAAACTTATTTGCTATTCTATATTGGGAATTTTCTTAGAAAAAAATCCTAATAAATGAAGCTGTGCGCTATATAAAGAGCATCCATGAAAACTCTACTCCACAATGAAACCCTTTTCCTTCGCAACACAATGGCACAAAAGTCTTGCCCTCGCGCCGACTATTTTGCCCAGAACTCTGATATTGACACTCTGGTGCTTGATATAAGCACCACAGTAATCACAAAAGCCCGACACAGGTGGCGTTTCGCCTACGTCACTATACTGTCTTTCCGAGCTTTTCTTAGTATTAAGAAGCACAAAGATCATTATCCACATTATACACTGATTGAGATTGAAGCATGTAGTTCATATGATGAACCTAGAGAGAGCGTCGGGATTACTTCCCAGTCCCACTTCAGTAGTTTGGAGCAAAAGAAGATTGCTTACACAGCAAAGGCAGATCGGAACAGTATCGATAGAGATGACTGTTATGTCACCTGCAAACGTGGAAGGTAATTTTCATAAGTTCACTGACTTTAAGCAGAGTAAATATTGAGTTGCACTTGAGAGCTTATCGACAATGAATCGGCATTACAATTTCAAGACAAGCTTAAATAAAGAAGCCATGTTGAATGCTATGGATGCTGCATTCTTAATGTCACACCTTCTAGATGAGATAACGGATAGCCTAAGATACAGAGAATATGCTTGAATATCATATATCCTACCTACTCAATTACATACATAAATCCAAAGAAAAATAAATAAACGAAGTATTATCACCTAATTGAAAATGTAGAATGGCTAATAGCCCTGTCCTGTTGGTATGACCTCACCATGAGACGTCACTACCCCTTCTGGGGGACTGGCCAGGGACATTTCCTTGGTGGAAAAAGAGTGTGGTGCGTACCGTCAAGCTGTACCACCAGCTTTCCCATTATCATAAAACGAAGTAAGGAAATGACACGACTTTTTTTTGAACTATATCATAAACAGATCTTTTTCTCCACACCAATCACGAGTTTTTCTTCATTCTTATCATATATTATGTAACGCCCTTAATGCTAGGTTTTGAAAAAAACTTTTCATGTCATTTCCATTTAGGCCCGATTCAGATCCCTCCGTTGTTTTCTTTTCCTTCTGCACCCTTTCTTCGAAATGAGAAAGAAGATGGTACACTCGAATTGTATTGTTTTAGTGCTTCTTGCTTGCCAAAGATCCTACTTCTGCAATTGGTAGGTCACCGGGTTATTCAAATAAGTCATGTTTTCTGTAGTTTTCCCATGTTACAACTTTTGTACCAATTCGATCGATCCGAAATGGATCGGTTAAACATTTTATTAGGGAGTCTGGTCTTGACTCTTCTGTGTGATATTCATATTGAGAAATCGGATCGTCGGAATCAAAGTATATCAAAAATTATAATTTTTAATAAGAGTAAAATATTATAAATTCGTACACTTATAAAAACAACTACACTCTAATTGTGTTTAATACTCATAATTTACACCACACTTTACTTGAAAACACTCTACAAATACATATTTAGCTTTTAAATGCCTTGCAGTTATTCTTACACTTAGAAAACTCTCTAAATTTTTGTGATAATAAACAAAATTACTAAATATAGTCTTAAGACAACTAAACTTCTTCTTAGACTAACTAAACTTCTTAGGGGTAACTAAATTTTTTATTCTTGAAATTTTCAAAACAACCTTTCTTAATTCAACAAAGAAAGGCTAGTCTTAGGATGATTTATTAAACTAGGAAAATTAGGAGGTGAATGTTCAACAATTCATTCTCGTTCGGCTCTTAGAATCACATCCAACAGTGGTTGGAACAGGTCGCAAAATTCAACCACTTCACCTACTTCATTGCCCTCAAACCTTTCTCGTACCTGTTTTGAAACAGAATGGTTTCATGTTTTTTCATCGATTGGTTATTCTTTTCTGTACGTATCTCTTCTTCCAATTTCGGTCTCGATTAGTTCACAAGATTGAATGGCCAAGTGTCCTTCACTCACGCGAACCTCGATTCCATTGTTTTCCAAGAATGTTGAACCAGGTATGTAAGCCATGTATCTGGGAATCACTTCAAAGTCAGACAAGCCATTTATGATTCCAGCCGAGAAGACTAGTCAAAGGAAGGATCAATCATGTCATATATTTCAGGAGTTAGATCAGTTGCCGATGAAAAAGTAAAAATTGCCTCAACAAAAATTGATCTGAAACGAAGCACTAAAAGAAAAGGACCAGGAAAGGCGGCGGCATAGGAGAAGCTTAAAAATAACTGGGATAACAACATATTTGGATATGGATCAATACTAGACAGAAGAGGAAGGTGAAGTTCATGGCCATTGTTTCTTTAACAAAACAATGTTGTTTAAGCTTGACTCAATCGAACTCAACCTGTCCGGAGTTAAAACTCCCAAATCAAAAAATATGACATTGGAGAGGAGGATGCTGAAAAGAAAAACTTACAAGTCTAGAGGTACTAGTTTTTATTGAGAAGTGAACTTGATATTCAGTCTCGGTCAACCAAAATACTTCTTTCCGGTTTTAATTAGTCGAACTTTTGTCAAATAATCGAAATCCAAATCGAATTCTTGTCGAATAGTCGAAATCAAAATCGAATTCTTGTCAAATAATCGAAATCCATAAACTTCAGTAAAAGGCGAATTCTCACCCCGAGCGGTGGAATATTTGTTCTACACTTGATCAGTGTTGCGCAATACTGTTCATATTTCATGCTCATGCAAGGCATTGGCGTGAGAGGAACTGCCATTGTGTTTTCTATCTTCTGCTAAGATTTTGGTAGAGTTGGTTGTTTAACCAAACTCAAACTACTCTGAGTAAGCACTTTTGCTAATTTTATTACTATTTCATGTCATATATTTTTTCAGCACACTAACGCAAAAGATAAATCTTCCCATACTTATAAAAAAAAAGCCTAAAACAAAAACTAAAAAAACAAAAACTAAAACAAAAATCTATTTTCTACTGAAGCTAGTTAGATCATACATTAGAGAACTGTATTCAAGGCATCCTAGAAGCATAATCGCAGGCTTGCAGCTTCTTGTTTTCAAAAGTATACCAGCTACGGTAAAACTAGCTTTCAACCTCATTAACTTTCCAGTTAACCCTATGTGAAAAGATCAAGCCATTGATCATGACCAAATATGATAGAATTCTTTCGGGTTCCATTAAAATGGCACATGCTATTTTGGCATAGACAAATCTATATTTGACCAATGAATAATATCAATTTACTAAAATATAGCAATGTTGCTCCAACGGGATGAATACTATAATTTAACAAAATGACAAACCAATGGTGATGATGAAGCCACATCATTAATTGATATTATTTAGGCTTGTTGTAGGGAGATTTTCATCAAAACTAATGAATAGTAAAAAAATAACAAAGCTATTTTGATTGTTAAATATTACATGCAATTTAGCAAAATGCAAAATTTGCCTTGAAAACTTGTGAGCATTGGAGTGGAACATTTTGCATTTTTGCTATATTTTGACTATGCTTAGGCTTTTAGTTAATCCATTGCACTTGCTCTTAGATGCATCTTATTTTAGAACTTAAACGTTTTGATTAGATAGTGTCAATCAGTTAATTTGATGTGATGAAAGCAGTCTATGAAAGAATCACTCGATCACCACTCCATAATTGTGTGTTCCTTTAATTTTGAAATACAACTTATAACTAAGACCCGTGATGCAGCTTGCCTAAAAGCTGTAGGAGATAAATAATTAATTCCAGAAGGGACTCACTGTCATGAGGAAGCAAATCCAGAAGTTTCTAAAAATCAGCTCCAGAACTTCACATTTTAATCAAATAACTTTAAAAAGCAATATCCATTCAGGTCAGGAGTGGAAAATTTACCCAGCATTCTTCCAATGAAATTTGTGGTAAGTTTGCCAAAATATTGATTGAAGCAGATTCCTAGTTTTGCCCAAATTTCGATGTCTTCATGTTGTCTCGTCAGAATCGAGGACCTGAAGCAGAGTACAGACATGAAAACTCGTCTACTCCAACTAAATTAAACATAATGGTTATAGATGCCAAAGGAAATTATCTTTGACTACAAAGTTCACCAGCTGAATTCCATTTTCCAAACAAGAAAATATGGATGGTGCATGAAAGCGAACAAAAAAAAAAAAAAAAAAAAAAGAAAGCAAAACAGCATACCCACAATATCTTGTCAAGTGTAAGGCGTGGGAAGATGAAACATATGCAGTTTTATCTCTCTTGTATATTTATAATCACGAGACTGTTTCTTGATACACTCATGAAAGCAAACAACCCTTTAATTTTTCTATGACGCTAATTGTTCACGGCTTTGATTCAGTAAGGTCCAAAACAACTTCTACCCTTCCCATATCGAACAACTAAATAAATGAACAAGTAGCAGGTTGCACACGCTGCAATCACCCTGATCAATACTCGAAAATAGATTTGGGACATAAAATGGCAGCAAGCATGTCTTAGCACAGCTTTCAAACCAAATCATACATTTGACACCAAGTTATCTTCCATGATGACGATTATTTTCATCAATCCACTTTTGCAGTATCAGCCAGAGCCAGCTGACTCAAATAGTAAAGGACAAAGACTTGGATGCCTTTCATGCAGTTGGAGGAGTCGACGGCATTGCTAATGCCATTAATTCTAACAAGAAGAGTGGAATCCATGGTGATGACCAGGATATTATTTGGAGGAAGGAAAGTTATGGTTCGAACACCTATGTCAGGCCACCGTTGAGAAGTTTCCTCTCATTTATATGGAGTGCACTCAAGGATACTACGCTGATCATCCTAATGGTCTGCGCTGCCCTTGCTCTAGTCTTTGGGATCAAAGAGCATGGGCTTCAAGAAGGATGGTACGAAGGCGGGAGCATCTTTCTAGCTGTCTTTCTTGTTGTTTTTGTCTCTGGAGTGAGCAACTTCAAACAAGACAGACAATTCAACAAATTATCCTTAGTGAGCAACAACATTCAAGTTGACGTCACAAGGGATAGTAGAAGGCAGCATATTCCAATCTTCGACGTTCTAGTCGGAGATGTTGTCTTCTTAAAGATAGGTGATCATGTTCCAGCGGACGGAGTCCTGATAAATGGATATTCCATGCAGTTAGATGAATCAAGCATGACAGGAGAGAGTGAGCCTGTGGGAGTT
>JAOVYX010008433.1:0-35184 GCA_035668315.1 Drosera spatulata | reverse complement strand
CATGACAAGAACTAAATAAATGTTATGTTTATGAAGTTTTAGATCATTTGGGATTGAATTGGTTGGGTAAAACGTGACAAATTAGCAAACCAACCATACCAGTTTGTGGACAGCTTTGACGTTCGATATTAGAACATAGTTTTATGCGAGTTAGAGCCTGATTCAGCAAATTATTCTTGAAACAAAGTTGTAGATAACTTCCTGAAATTTCCAATGAATCAAGAATCACCAAATTTGGTTAAGAAACGAGGAAGTTATGCAAGTTCGAAGTCAAACCAGAAAATCTGGAAAAACCATTGAAGCTTCGGGGCATTTTCACTGCCAGCCCAAAAACGTGTTTTTCAATGTATTTATGCGTCGTATTAATCCGTTTACCCCCTGTGACTATTAAAATAAAATATTTGGATAAGAAAACATGGTAAAATATATGGTTAATTATACGCAGAGTAAAAAAATGTTTAGTTTGAATATAATATGTAATAGTTTGTGTATTTGCAAAACATACGTGAATTACAAAATAATAGTAAAACGTATGAAGGCGTACGTAATATCGTAATGTCGTATTACAAAACGTATAACGTACATAAATACGAAAAAATAAAAAATAAAAAATATTAAGTTTGAATAAAAAATACGTAATAACTTACGTATTAGTACAACGTACATAAAAACGTGGAAATAATGGAATATACGTAAAGAATACGTAATAACGTACGGATCGTATTTGTACTAATGCAGAAACAGGAAACATGATTTGATTTCATGAGTTAAAATAAACAAAACAAGAACCTGTCAACAAGGTAACGTTTAGATTCCTAATTTAGATTTAGTTGTATATTAACGCGCGATGGATAGTTTTTCCCTGTGCGCTGTGTTATGTTGTGCTATGTTACGTTTGCATTTCCGTGTTATGGTATGATTGTATGATAGCACTTGTTGCTTATCGCAGTTCATGATAACCTAACCCTGGTGGTCCTAATGGTAGGGTCTGTCATGTATGTTAATTGTATGACTGACTTTGCTGTGGTTTCAGGACAGATTGTTCTTTCTTTCTTTCCTTTTTGTGCTTCCCTGAAGAGGGGGCCGGCACGTTACTGAGCTCGTATAGCTCAGGGTGTTGTTTTTCTCTTGTCTTTCTATTTTTCTTATTTTTCAGGTGCAAGAAAGGAGGAGGGATATTGATTAAGATCTGATGAATAATGTAATATTGATATTTGTGATTTAATTTCTCAGTTTCTGATGTCAAATGTGTAACAAATAAGTGCACTTGTGGACTTAAATTCCTGATGCTTGAAGTGTATAATTATTTAAATTTCAATCTGTAGTAAGTTAAGTTGAATTGCCTAACTAAGGTTTGTGGGACCGTAACGGCAATAATGCCCCGAGGTTTTCAGAAAAGGACTTGAAAATCGGGGCATTACATAAAGCATCTCGTAAACTTGCTCTTTATGGCGCTAAGTCAAATCAGAATACATGGCATGCTCGCTTAAGACATCCAGGACATTCTATACTTCAGACACTTGTGTAGCAATTTTGTCTTCCATTTGATGGTGATCTAAGCTGTAATAAAATATGTCATTCATGTCCTTAAGGGAAAGCTATGCGCCTACCTTTCTTTGCTAGAAGCTTTATGGCTTCTAAACCTTTGGAACTTTTGCACTTGGATTTATGGGGACCTACTTCTATCATCTCAGATTCTGGCTTTTCTCATTAGTTTGCAATCATTGATGACTTCTCACGATTTACATGGTGTTATCCTATGGACAAGAAGTCTGATGTAATGTCTGTGTTTATGGTCTTCAAAGCTGAAGTTGAGAATCTATTAAATTGCAAGATGAAAACCATACAATGTGATAAAGGCAGTGAGTTTACCATGGTTCATTTCCATCTTTCTTCAACAACATGGCATCTCTCAATGCTTCTCTTGCCCAAAAACTCCACAAAAAAATAAAATCGAAAAAGGTCTATGTCTACTTGGTCATTCTCAACTTCTGTCAAAATTTTGGGTAAAGGATTTCTCCACAGTGGTATTTCTTATAAATAAACTTCTGACTCAACCCTTACATAATTACTCTCCATGTGAACGTCTTTTTCAGCGACGCCCTGATTATTGATGTGTCAAGGTTTTTAGATGCACCTATTTTCCTCTTATGGTACCATATAATCAACACAAGCTTATGATGAAACCTTTCAAAGGTCTTTTTATTGGTTATGATAGATCTCACAAGCAATATCGCTATTATGAACCAACTTCTGGCAAAATTAGAATATCTCGGCATGTCACATTTGATGAACAGAATTTGTACTTCAAGATAACTCTACAACAGTTTCTCCAACAAAATCTCGCTTTGATTTTCGGTCGCTTTTAGTCTCAACATTGCCTAGTCTATCAACTATAGCTGCTAATTCAAAGGTATAATCTAATTCTTTGATAGCAGATATTGCAAATACAGAACACCAAGCTACTTCCAACGCTTTAGCTTTGAATCATGGAATTTGTCTTGAATCCTTCTAGTCTATTGCCACCATGATCCCAGTAAGTGAACCTCTAGCTACCGATGCCGATGATAGGTTGACTACACCACCTCATCAACAGAAGTATCGTAGCATCAATGAACTTATGTATGGTGCTTCATCACATCCTTTCCCAGTGGCACTCGTGGTTGAATTATGTGATCCTTTATGAGCGAAACCTGCCTCATATTCCACAACCTCTAAATATTCTCATAGGCGAAAAGCCATGGAAATAGAGTATCGAGCACTCATGCATAATCAGAGATAGTAGCTCATCCCTCCTCATCCTTCACAAAATGCCATTGGAAGTCGGTGGATTTTCAAAGTTAATCTGAAAGCTGATGGATCACGCAAATGACATAAAGCCCGCTTGGTTGCCATGGGGTTTACTCAGCAAGAAGGACTTGATAACGACCAAACGTTCAGTCCAGTGGTAAAACCAGCGACAATACGGACCATCCTTACTCTTGCTATTTCCCACAATTGGCCCCTAAAACAGCTTGACGTGAGGAATGCATTTTTGAACGGTTATATGTATGAGATAACTGCAAGGATTTGTCAATAGCATTCGTCCTCATTATGTATGAAAGATTCATCGAGCTCTTTACAGCCTTAAGCAAGCTCCACTTGGTTGGTTTCAACTCAAGGATTTCTTTTATCTCCTGGCTTTATACATAGTCAATTTGATGCTTCTTTTTTTATTCGTCGGATATCACAACATATTCTTATTGTCTTAGTTTATGTTGATGATATTTTGGGGACTGGAAGTCATAGGTAGCCACTTCAAGACTTTACAAAGGAGTTATGTTCCACATTCGAGACAAGAGATCTCGGCGACTAAGGATTTTTTCTAGGCATGGAAGTCACTTGAACCTCTGATGCTCTTTTTTTTTTTTTTTTTTTAATACCAAGCAGGCTATGCATCAGACCTTCTCAAGAAATTTAGCATACAATCTTGTAAGCTGTGTCCTACTCCAAGCTAATCTAGCTCTCATCTTTCGGCTTTTGGCTTTTGAAGGATCTCCTTTCTCGGACATTATAACTTATCGTAGTATGGTGGGTGGCCTCCAATATTTAATGATAACTTGTCCTGACCTCGCATTTGCAGTCAACCAAGTATGCCAATTTATGCATTCGTCGCGTAGTTCTCATCTTAAGGTCGTGAAGCGCATTTTTCGCTACTTTTCAACTCTAACTTGGATTTTTCACTGCGAGCTAGATTCCTTAAGTGAGGAATCCTTTGTTCTTGCAGTTCTAATGGAAGAAAGGCTAAAGCATGCACGTCATACTAAACTGAAGAGATAGACAATAGTGAAGAATGCAACGGTAATAATGAGAATGTAGATGTCCCTATTATTCAATAGATAAATAAGGAAAGTAAGGATCCGGTTAGCGTCTTGCCCCTGTTTGCTGGAGGGCTTTGCTTCTTTTGCTTCTCTCTCTCTGGCTGCCTCATCCACGGCTTCTCATTGCCAATAAACCAGGATCAGGGAGGGTCAGCAAACGAGTACTTAATTCTTAACCTTTGAGCCTCGACCACATCACATTTATGCATGCTCGCCCGAGGAGCGTAGTCCTTCTCCAACAGGCAAGCCTTCCAAGTTTATTCTTAAGTCGGAAGGTTGGACTTCCTCTAATGCTGATTAGGCCGGTGATCGCAATGATTGTTTAGGGTGATATATGTATGATTTGTACTAGTATGTATCTTCATTTTTTTACGACTTTTGTTGTATATTTCAAATATATTTGGATTAAAATGCTTTTCTTTGAGCTTTTCGATATATTTTTATGTTTGTTTATGTTAGGAAAGCATAAAGAAAGCAAAGACGATCATAATGTAACAAAAACGTGGACAAACGGAGACCGGAGCGTGAAGATAAAGCCCTAACCTGTAACCAGTAAAAAGGACAAAACGCCCGGGCGTAGGCCACTTGTGGCGCCTAGGTGCTTTGATGTTTTTCCTGCCACGCTGTTTCAGTGTTAAGTCCAAAGCGTCCGGCCGCTTTACACAAGCCGCCTAGGCACAAATTCCAAGGCTGTCGCGTGCTTTGAAGCTTATAAGTACTTCTTTTATAGCCCAAAATCAAATCATCCATCATCATATCACACAACAATGACAATTAGGGTTTGAAGGTGATTTGGGAGAGGCGGTGGCCATGATTTTAAGATGATTGAAGCAACGACAAGGACCTCAATCGGATTGACGTGGATTTCATCGCGTGATTGATTTAGAATTTCTTTGCACGTTTGACTACTATTTTGTATTAAGATGATTGGTATGAACGTCATGTGTTTGTTGAAGTGTCTTATCACTCGATTCATGAGCTAAACCTCTCATTAGGGTTGTGATGTAGTTTCATGATTGTATCGATGTCACTTTAAGACGTTAATCTAGTTTTTGATTGTTTTATGGTTATGGTTTGTTATTACGCTTAATGCTTCAACGATTTGATCACTCGTTGTATGATCCGTGACTTGTTTTGATTCCGAGAGGATAGCTTCGTGTTGAGACTTGACCACATATCCACACATTGAACGCGAGATTGAGAGATCGCTTGCATGATATGTGAGATTACGTTATGAATCCCCCGAACTTCATGCTTACTAATACGTGAAGCTCTCTCACCAAAAGGTCATAAAGATGACGTTTAGTTGGACGTAGTCTTGGACTTGAGAGAGTTTAGATTACACGTTAGAAATCTATAACCACGACTCATGAACAATTAGATACACGACGTATCGACTAGATCAATAGAAAAACGAAGGCACAACCTTACTTCTTCACATATATAGAACCCTGTTATGAATAACAACCCAAGATACAATGCGGAAACAATGGAATGATAAATCAGCAACAAAAAGAAATCAGCAAGGAAATTAAACGACACCAGATTTACATGGGAAAAACCCTCAAGGGGAAGAAAAAATCCACGGAGAACAGAAATCCACTATCAAACGGCTTTTACAGTATTTCCTGAACCTGATCGCTCAATCTCACTTTGTGTGCACTCAAAAGCCTCTAGAGCTCAGCAAAAAATCGTTTCTGTCGCTCTACAATTGTCGACAAACAATAGAACCCTAAAAAACAAGCTATTTATAGGGTTCGCAAACAAAACAGGCCTGAAGACCGTTGCGTCCGCGACCATATTGTCGTCGCGCCCGTGACCCTGTTGTACCCGTGCTGTCCGTTTGCGCGTCCGATGCTTCTTAAAGCTCCGGATACTCAAGACAACATCAACAATCTCCACCTTGGCTTAAGTAGACGCACTACAACCGGTGAATCCAACTAGCGATCCTCCCGTGACACGACCTGACACGTCTTTGCATCCCTTATTCGTGTGGAGGGATGCACCACCACACCATTCAGCAAGAAGTAATATGAATCAAGTCCAAACACCGCTTGAAGTTGATCTTTGTGACTCCCTTGGTTAGCATATCCGTTGCGTATCCTTTGTATGAACCTTCCCCAAATCTACGTCTTTAGAATCCACTCATTCTCGAGTCTTGTGAAACCTCACATCAATATGCTTTGTCCGAGAATGGTAAACCCGATTCTTGGCCAAATAGATTGCACTCTGACTGTCACAAAACACGCAGACACCATTTTCCTACTTCAAACCAAGTTCCTGCACTATATTCCTGAGCCATATAGCCTCATTTCCTGCCTCAGTCAAAGCTATATATTCCACCTCTGTGGTAGATAGAAGAACTACATCCTGCAGAACTGATCTCCAGCTCACGGGACCACCACTGAAAGTAAACACATGCTCGCTGGTAGACCTCCTGGATTCCAAATCTGCATCCACCATGCCAACAACATCACTCTTCGCAACCTGGCCATCAAATAAGATGCCATAATCTATAGATCCAGCCAAGTATCGCAGAATCCACTTCACAGCATTCCAATGCTCTCTTTCGGATTAGGCATATACCTGCTAACTACACCAACAGCTTGAGCAATATCTGGGCGAGTACATACCATAGCATACTTGAGACATCCTACCGTATTAGCATACGGCACATGAGACATACGCTCCACCTCTTCATCTGAATCTGGACACTGTTGAGCTGACAGCTTGACCTGAGCACTCAAAGGAATTACAACTGATTTTGTGTCCTTCATGTTGAACCTCACCAAAATCTTCTCAATGTAGCCTCTCTGAGTAAGCCACAACTTGTTTAATACTCTATCACGGACAATCTACATGCCTAGGATCTTCTTCGCAGCACCAAGATCCTTCATCTCAAATTCTGAGCTCAACATCTGCTTCAGCTGAAGAATTACATCTCTATTTTTCGAAGTAATTAACATATCATCTACATAGAGACTAAGCAGCACAACAGAACCATCATCACAAAAGCGGAAATAAACACAAGAGTCATACTCACTGCGAAAATATCCATGAGAAACAACGAACCCATCAAATTACTTGTATCACTGCCTTGGTGACTGGTTTAGGCCATACAGCGACCGCTTCAGCTTGCAAACCAATCCTTCGCCTGATTCATGTAGATGGTCTCCTCTAGAAAGCCATGAAGAAGTGTTGTCTTCACGTCTGTCTGCTCTAACTCCATATCAAATGCTGCGACCAATGCCAAGATCAATCGAATAGATATGTGCTTCACCACTGGAGAGAAGATCTTGTTGTAATCAATACCTTCTTTCTGAGAAAAACCCTTAATAACTAGATGAGCTTTGTATTTCTCACCCTCCTAAATTCTGAGTACCCACTTGCAACCAACTGGCTTCTTTCCTTCTAGAAGTTTCACCAACTCCCAAATCAGGTTCTTCTTGAGCGACTCCATTTTCTCCACCATAGCTGTCAACCATTTATCACGGTCAACTGAGTTGATAGCCTCATGATAAGAACTAGGATCACCTCCACCAGCAACCAATGCGAAAGCAAGCATGTCTTCAAAACCATATCTCTCAGGAGCCTTCGGATTCCGCTTATCTCTACCTAAGGCAATACTGTATGGCTCCTGCTGTTGCACTGGGCCTGTATCAACTTCAACCTGGTCAACCGATTAATCTCTGTCGAGCCCTGGTGACCAGAAACTTGCTCATTCGTCTCCAGAAGCTCTATCTCGATCTACTTATCATTGACAATAACATCATCCCTGTTTTGTTTTACCATGTGATCTTCATCAAAGATCACATCTCTACTGACCACTTTCTTCTTCGCTACAAGATCCCACAACCTATAGCCCTTCACATCATCTTCATATCCAAGAAAGATGCATTGCTTTGATCATGCATCTATCTTAGATCTCTCAAATCTCTGCATGTGAACATAGGCAGGACACCCAAAAACTCTCAGCATAGAATAATCAATAGGTTTTTCAGACCATACCTCTTCTGGAATGCGATGATCAATGGTTGAAGAAGGACTTCTGTTGATGAGATAACAAGCTGTGTTAATAGCCTCTGCCCAAAAGTTCTTAGGCAAACCAACATTCAATCTCATGCATCTAGTTCTCTCCAACAAAGTCCTGTTCATCCTTTAGGCTACTTCATTCTGCTCTGTCGTACCCCTGACCGTGAAGTGCCTGATGATACCCTCATCTTTGCAGAACTGAACAAACTGACTATCTGTGTACTCTATGCCATTATCAGACCTGAGATACTTCAACTTCTTTCCTCACTGAGTCTCAACTCAAGCCTTCCACTGTTTGAAAATGCTAAACATCTCTGACTTTTGCTTCATAAAATAAACCCAAACTCTCCTAGAGTAGTCATCAATGAAACTCACAAAATACTGTGCTCTACCTATTGATATGTCCTTGATAGGCCCCCAGACATTGGAATGTACATAATCTGGCACCTTCTTGCTAGAATTAGATGTTGTCATGAAGCTCACACGACGTTGCTTCTCAAGAACACAAAATTTGCAGAATTCGAGCTCACCTGATTTCACACCCTTCAGCAAATTTCTCTTGTGAAGATGTCCTATGCCACCTTCACTCAATTGCCTTAACCGCAAATGCCAAAACTTGGTGTCATCACTAGCTGAATCTGAACCTGAAGCTGTAGTAGCTCCACCAAAAATTGTGCTCCCAATCAATCTGTACAAATTTCCTGTTTTCTCCGCCTTCATAACCACCAGCGATCCCGTTGACACCCTCATGATGCCATCTCTGATTGATACCCCACAACCAGCTGAGTGTAGAGTGTCGACTAATATCAGATTTTTCCTAAGAACTAGGGCATATCGCACATCCCCCAAAGTTCTGACTATCCTATCAAACATTCTGACCTTAATAATTCCAACCCCAGCAACTCTACACACCGTGTCATTGCCCATTAACACGGAACCTCCACTGCATCACGTCAATGTATCAAACCACTCTCTTACGCGGCACATATGAAATGAGCACCCGGAATCCATAATCCACTCATTTAACAAAGTATTACCTCGAGCGCCAATGCTAAAATGTGGGACCCTGCAACTCCTGAAGCCACGTAGAGATCACCATCGCCACTGTCCACATTCTCTGCTATGCTCGCAGAACTGGATGATTTCTCGGACGACCTGCTTTTATTTTGAGGACACTGTGCCTTCATGTGCCCCTTTTCATGACACTTGTAGCACTCCACCTGGGACAAGTCACGAGGACCTCGCGACTTCGATCTGGATTTCCCTCTGCTACCCTTGTTACTTTGATGATCTCTGCCCCTGTTCTCTGACTTAGCAACATATCCCTCCTAAGAACTGTTGGAACTTGAAGGATTCATCTTGCTCACATTAAGAACTACTGATGTCACCTCTTCCACACTTAACATGTCTTTGCCTACAAGTAAAGTGGTCTTCAATATTGCATAGGAATTAGGAAGTGACTTGAGCAAGATCAATGCCTGATTCTCCTCTTCAACTATAACATCCAGACTAGTCAGCTATGTCACTAGCCAATTAAACTAGGCAATATGGTCATTAAGATCCGTTCCCTCCTTCATCTTGAGGTCAAACAAATCTGCCTTCAAATAAAGCTTATTTGATAATGACTTAGACATGTAAACAGATTCTAACTTCTCTTACATCTTCGCCGGTGAGACCTCATTCAGAACCTGATACTTCATTTGTGGCTCCAGACTCAATCTGATGGTAGCTGCTGCCTTTGCTTCTAGTTCATCCCAGTCATCCTGACTCATATCTGCCGACTTGATTCCTTTCAGAGTCTTAAATAATCCTTTCTGTACAAGAACGTCCTTGATCATACTCTGCTAGATGCTGAAGTTATTTTTCCCATCAAACGGCTCAATCTTGAACTTAGCCGTATTCACCATTGTCTCAAAATAGCAAGAACAGTACTACAGAGATTCTAGCTTTTGAACCTTTCAAACCAACTAGAAAATCAGAATATAAGAATTGAATCTAAAGCCCTACATCCATAATTCTGAACCTTGCCAACCTGTGCTCTGATACCACTTGTTACGAATAACAACCGGAGATAAAATACGGAAACAATGGAATGATAAATAAGCAAGGAAATTAAATGACACCAGATTTACGTGGAAAAAACCCTCAAGGGGAAGAAAAAACCCACGGAGAACAGAAATCCACTATCAAACGGCGTTTACAGCGTTTTCTGAATCTGATCGCTCAATCTCACTTTGTGTGCACTCAAAAGCCTCTAGAGATCAGAAAAAAATCGTTTCTGCCCCTCTACAATCGTCGACAAACAATAGAACCCTAAAAAACATTCTATTTCTAGTGTCCACAAACAAAACAGGCCTGAAGGCCGTCGCACCCGTGACTATATTGTCGTCGCGCCCACGACCCTGTCGCACCCGCGACCCAGGCCAAAGTCACATGATGCTGTCCGTTTGCGTTTCTGGTGCTCCTTAAAGCTACGGATACTCAAGGCGACATCAACAAACCCCCATCTTTCCATCGTTGCGTGTGTTTGATTTTGATTACTTTAGTATAGTTTAGTCGCATCTTTAGCGTTACATAACAAAGTAATCACATCTAGATCATTTAACCCAAGGAATACTATTCAAACTTCGATCGCTAGATCTAAGTCTTCGAGGGACGACAACTCTTATACTGTAACGCCCCGACTTTCCATTATTAATGATACATATGACATCACTGCCGCTGGACCCAACGCCTCAACTAGGAAAAGATTATACTTCCTGGCATAGTCATAAGAATTAATTTAAGTTCACTTATACATCTTTAGTTTAGAAATTTTTTATGCACTTAATCATATCTCAGAATATCACCTTTACAATGGAATTTACATCTCTTTCTAAGATCAGAACACCTTTCACACATAAGCTACATTTAGCATCAAATCTTAGGTCACACTTTTCCTTCAAATCTTGCTCCTATATCAAAGAGAAGAAGAAAAACACAGAAAAATAGTAACCGTGAGCTATAGGATCTCAATAACATGTCGGCCCCTTAGCAGGGGTTACACAAGAGAAGAAGGTAATAAAAGAAAAGGAAATGATCACTTAGATCATTTGTTCCAGCACTTTGGAATTATCATGCCAATCTGGCATTCACAATTATCATCATAAGCATACCAATGATTCACCCTAATCACATAAGCACACTTAACACCACGTAACAACGCTTGAAACCATGTGTCCATCGACACTTCGGACTTTATCGACGTCATTTACTACTGTCATACCCTTTATGGTAATGGCAGTCAAGACCTTCATATCAAACAAACTGAGCCAATGACACTGTGACACGACAAGTCCCCAGGCCAAGTCTCACGCACTGCTGCACTCAACAGTTCACTCAAGACTTTATTATACTTATCATCATATCGATCACACAGAGTTGACAGACAATAGATACCCTCAATGTTATAATTGTTCCCTTGGCGAGACTTATTCAATTTCATGGATACGCTTTATTCAGCTTTAACAAAAGGAACATTAGCGAAAGGGGATCAGCCAAACCGGAGCCCAGGGTCTCCTACAGTGACATACCCTCATATCAAAAGGTCGATGAAAGATGGTCATCACCAAGTCACTGTATAACACATGTGAAAGACACAAAGCTCTTTCTGTTTTATACCACGGAGTTATATACCAATTTATGAATTTACACTCTTTTCACACATTCACCCTCATCATACCAGCAAACAAGGCATAACACATACCATGCAATAACACTCCATAGCACATAATATTTAGCACACAGCACACAGCAGTTGCAGTCAGTATTTTACGTCAGCCAAATTTAGTGACTACGTCCAAAGATTCCGATGTATATTATTATACTCACGGTATAATAACATGCATCGTCATACCCAATAATTCTAAACGTTACCTTTTACCACAGTTGTTCACATGCACATGCTCTGCCTCGTCCTTAAGTGATAATGACCAGCGTCTCCAAGTCCTATAATGTAATAGGATACGCATATTAAGACACATCCTTGTGAATGATTGTTCACGTTATGGAGTTAAGCATATTTGTTCGTACTTCTTGAAAAACCGTCATATAATATTATGTGGTGGTGTCAAGATTTGAGAAAAGTCTTTGACACTTATTTTGATAGTCCATGATGATTTTTTATGTATTTATCATAATTAAAAGTGTTTGTGAACATTTGGAGTTGTTTTCGGGGTCAAAACGATTCATTCCCGGATTCTGTCCAACATGACACTTCGACACGTTGAAATCTATAATTTCTAGTGTATAGCTCCAAAAGTCATTCCATAAAATTCTACATAAATTAGACTCCACAATCTTTCCAGTGCATTAAAGCTTCTATGATAAAAGCCTTACCAATAATAGCAGTTAATTAGTTTAAGTTTATATTTTCTACTAGTTTGAAAAGTTTGATCTTTGTTCACTGATTTGCTTATAACTCTTTATATGTAACTCCAAATATGGATTTTTAAACTGTTTTGGAAAGAAGACTTCAATACCTTTCCATTGATATAAGGTTTGTTTTCTAACTCTTTCTGTGTAGTTCCAAATAGTGTCACAAAGTCAGTTCTGTAACTAATTTTTTATAGGTTGATATACCTACATATTTTGATTTATATCTTGAGATTCACAACTCTAAATCATAATCTATAAATTTTAGTAAAAATTAAACATATGAGGCTTTAACATATATTAAAATCAAAATTTTTCACAAAGTATATAATGTTTCATAAAATATCTAATCTTCATATAATTATTATAAAACTCACCTTCACTTACCATGACTACTAATAGTGAGGACGAGCTCCAACGGATGATGGCTTGAACCATGAGAGGTGTTTGTGCGATGATGTCTTGTCTTGCCATCTCTATGTCTCCATGTACACAAGAGAAGATGGAGAGGAGAGGAATTAAATTGATAGCGTTACATTGAAGTGAAATTCCGATGGTGATATGCTCTAGTGGTGAACTTTGATAGAATATGGGAGTTAGGCTTAGGCAGTGAGTGAGTGGGAGTGAGTGGTAGGATTTAGGTAAAGTGAAGGGAAACAGATTTGAAAAAAAAAATAAAATCCCCCATGTTTGTATGATAGGATTAAATTTACCCGTAACTAGTATATTTTTGTCATAATTTCGATAAACAAATTTTATAACCCTTCTAATAAATTATGACGGTCAATAATATACTATTTTTATTAATTATCGAGATAATAACTTATCATGAAATTTTTGGGGTATTACATTCTTCCCTCCTCATAAAAATTTCGTCCTCGAAAATTGCCTCTTCTCTTAGTGTCACTTAATTTGTAGTAAATCATTTACCGTCATCATTAATCCAACAATAACAACGCATTTTAATAGTAGTTTTTCATTTGTGCATTATCATAGTTTCTTAATCACTATTAAATTTTAAAATATCGAGTACGTAGCATCCATAAACCTAAAGCTTCACAAAGTATTCTCCAAAATATTAATGCAACCTGTATAAGTGCACATCTTATTATTTATTTTTTCACATTTCTATCCTTGGTTTTGAGTTCACCAATCTTATCTGAAGTTAACAAGAAATCTTTAACCAGATAATACTCAACTTCTTGTGATGAGTATGTCATGCAAAACTCTTGTGGAACTTCGAATTCTTAGCTTATCTTTCATATTAAACACAAAGCTTATTCACACCTCAATGACAATGTTAAGTGATAGCTTCCCTCATTGGATGTCTTTCATAATGTGATAGAGTTCAGCACATCTTAACACCTTCACAATCTTTCAAATCATTTACAGCATAACATCTAATGCAGAGCATTCTTGTACATATCATTTCTTGAATTTGAAGCATAAAGTTTGTACCCCAAAGGATTGTTCCTAAGACGAACATCATGACAAGCCTACAAAACAGTATTTGCCATGTGAAACTTCATTAATTTACAGGCATAACCTTGTTGGCATTCAAAATCATTATAGTTTAGCTTAACTCCTAACACCAAGAACTTGTAGCAAATCATCTGAATCTCACTTTTAGTTATGCATGGACAGCTACTTGTAACCATTGGTTACCTAAATTCTTGCATAATCTTTATTCACACGCATGATTCAACGAAACAATACGGTCTCTTATCTTTATACCATCTTCTAACCCAAACACCTCATGCACATTAGTCTTGATAGCCTTAACCTTGCAAAAACAAAATATCTAGAACCATTCATATGTAAACCTTAGGCTCAAAGACCATATTTTATTCAACTCATAGTTTCTCCAATTCTCTTTATCATTTTTGATTCCGGGTTATATGATACCATATTGTCTAAATTAACAGCTAGTACTGCTTTGGTAAGAGGAAGATGTTCCTCCCCTATATTTTTAAAAACACAACATACTATCTGTTTGCAATCGACAACATCTCAAAAAGAAATCCAACCGAAGGCTTAGGTCTCCACGGTCATAAACATAAAAGATGATTATCGCATGTTTTCATTGCTCAATGATATGTCAAGATCACGATTTTAACACAAAAATAGTAGATTGATTCTAATTTATCAATCTTTTGTCTGGGTTTAGTTTCAATCTCCAACCAACCAACATCTATCCAGTCATATCACAGTGTCCATAAACCATAACTTATCCATGTATGGCCTCACAGAATGTCATGAATGATTGTATCCATTGCCAAAGAGGTTTTCACTAGTTGAGAAAACAACTACAAGTTACCACGCATCAATACCGACAAGTAATAAATAAACCATGCAGAAGCACACAACCAAAGAGCACACATGGAACATATTTCCCAAGCAAAACACTCAAGAGATTCAAACACAAAAAGAGTGAGTATACAACTCTTATTCCTTACTTTCGATGTTACTACCAAAACATTCTTTTGTTTTTTTCTCAATGTCACTTAATGACACTACATTGTTTTATTTTTACAATCATAATCACTGTTCTCATCCATATAAGAATCCCTATGATTCTCAAGGTTCTTTCAATTATAATAGCAGTATCGTTCGAGCTTATAAGTCTTATATCTGGCTACTTACTTCCAGTAGATCATTCATCAAATCATGAGACTTTATTAATATTGCATAATATCATCTTACAACCTTATCTCTACCTACTACAGCATAAAATCAAACATATAGGTCCTAAGAGTAATATAACTGATATCATGACATATCGTTCCAGAACATCTAATTCTTCTGGTGTTGCGAAGAAAAATGCTATGATATTGATCAGCCCACCAATGAGCGCAAGATAGAAAGCCATTACAAACAGCACTCCAAGGAAGGACTTCACCACTAGCTTGATCATCGGATGCATTGTATTTCTCTTTGATGAATTATAAGAAGGATTGATCCTTGAACCACGAAGGAGTTCCATGGCGTTTCATTCCTTATTTATACTACTTAGAGGATAAAGAGAACCAAGATAAAATCTAGACAAAATCTAAATTTTCTTATCTCCCCGATCATGTTGATCTGCGAAGTGACTTGATTGTCATGCGTGGATAACTTTGTCAAACAAAACAAATGAGATCTAGATTTGATATCTTAATCTTTGACATAATTTGAAATCTCATTATCCCACCATATTACCATAATGTTCAGACATTGATCCATGTCAAGTTCAACCTAACCTCACTGCTCTTAAGCAACCACTGTAATGCAACTCTAATTTATTTAGCACAAGTTAAGCAAGAGTGATTCAGAGACATTACTGAATCTTAGAATCTTGGGTGAATAGAATAGAAGATATAACATATGCTTGAGCTTATGTATACAATATCAACCTTGAACACTATAACCTACTTTTTCTTTTTCTTTTTTACCACGAAGGCAATCCTTATTTACAGCTCAAGTTCAGGTTATAATTCGTTTCTCTACCTCAAGAGCTCTCAATTTTAATCTAAAATTTTAATTTCAGAATATCCAAGAAATTCTTGAACATAAGAAAACTTTCTCTTTACTGCTGAAGTTTCCAATCTTGTCAAACTAGCTATTAACATTTGTGGATATGTTTTGCATTAAGATGATGAATTCTCCTAGTTCTTTCTGAAAGATTTCCTACCCTTTTGTCACAGTTCTCATTACTTAGTTTGTACTCCATGCTTTTGTGGAAGTTCATATGAGATAAACAATACAGCTTCTAATATATCTCCAATAACAAATTGTTATGAAGACTTTAAGTTTCACGCATCACTATACTTTCCAAGAGTAGTTAACATAACACTGGCTTATCTCATATTTCACCCTTTCTTATATTCCAGAATTTGATATAAGTCTCTTCATTTCAATAGTCCAAATCAAAGATTTGCAAACATACCAAATCTTCACTAGCAAATGTCCTCAAGTTTCGTTTCCAACTTGATTCTATATGATCTCTAATCATAAAGTCATAACTTGGGCAAATGTTAAGTCTCGAATTGATACACGATTGTGAATCCCAAAACGTATGTTTTTTTCTTGTACTTTGGATCATCAATTCATGGATTCATACAAAACATGTACTTAGATTAATGTCTCTTATAGTTCATCCAGTAATATTTTCAATGCTCAATAAGCAACTTCATAACTCCCAGTTGGAGTATTCTTATGAGATTTGGTGAACCTTTATTTCTAATTACATCTTTAAGAATACAACACTTATATCCAAAATAAAATATCACTATCATTCAAGCATACAACATCTTACAATTTTTAAAACATCCAGCTCAATGTTTAACTCAAAGGGAGTAACTAACTCAGCATTTGTTACTTCCAATTTGTTCTTCCATTCCCGATAACCCTTCATCTTAGCATAGATCAAAATATGAAATGGTTAATTATGATCATTTTGTCATGCATTAGGTATAACAAAGTATTTCGTGGCATAGAGATGTTCTAAATAAGGGAGGCAACCCACATAATTCTCATTTTGGCTCAATCTGTAGGTCTATTGCCCATCTCATTTATTGAACATTAGGTAACCCTGTACCAATACCATGTCCATCTCACGTGCAACATGCCCCCATTCTCCACCTCAAACTTTACGCATTTATTCGTAATTGATAAATTTCAAAATCAATGTTCAAATGCATATCAATTATCCCACATATCTATTCATCCTCTTCAACCGAACACTTTATAGTTTGTTTAACAAAGTTATATTTCCCTGAGGCTAATAAAAATTAAATATTTTTTTCATGCTCTCCCTACTATCATAGTTCACATTGACATATATTTTCCTCATACTTCATTTATGAAAACACATTTATGTGTTACATCATGTTAGAAACATCTATTTCTAGCCATGTTAGCACCTTTTCTCCCTAAGCAGGTATTGCTACTCTCTTGAAGGCAAAGAAGATTCCATATATAACTTAGCGTTCCAACATCAAGTGTATTAACTTCTCATACTCGAGCAAGATTGCTCACATATATCAAATCATGTATTTGTCTTCCCATTCTTCATGATCAAGTTATTACTCGTCTTAGAGAGTAAAACCCACTTATTTACTTAAGCCATTTGACTCATTTCTCTCGTACCGTACTCAATGCATGTTGTAATCCTATTTCATTATAGAAATGACTTCTCATTATCCTTAAGTTCTATCTCAAATCACACATAACGACGGTACTAAACAAGACACTCATACAACAGCTACAACCCAAATAGTTACATCGGTCTTATTTTCCACGGGTATATTTACCACATGATATATATCCTATCAATATCATTTTAGCACATTTTAGTGCTTTTATTATTCCAAACATATCCTGAAAACATCAAAGTTTTGTTCTTGCTTAGTCTTATTTGCACAAGTGTTGTTTTAATTCTAACTAAGCAAACAACCTATGAGTTCAATCCAATACAACTCACGCTATTATACTCATCTTATACTCCATGCATTGGTATTATGTTTTACTTATTCCTAAATGACTCAACTTAATTCTTATCCAAAACCTTTGGCTCTGATATCAATCTGTAACGCCCCGACTTTCCATTACTTATTAATGATACATATGATGTCACTGCCGCTGAGCCCAAAGCCTCAGTTAGGCAAAAACTATACTTCCTGGCTTAGTCATAAAAATTAAGTTAAGATCACTTATACATCTTTAGTTTAAAAACTTTTGATGCACTCAATCATATCTTAGAATATCTCCTTTACAACGGAATTTACATCTCTTTCAAAGATCAGAACACCTTTCACACATAAGCTACATTTAGCATCAAATCTTAGGTTATATTTTTCCTTCAAGTCTTGCTCCTGTATCAAAGATAAGAAGAAAAACACAAAAAAATAATAACCGTGAGCTATAGGAGCTCAATAACGTGTCGGCCCCTTAACAGGGGTTACACGAGAGAAGAAGATAATAAAAGAAAAGGAAATGATCACTTAGATCCTTTGTTCCAGCACTCTGGAATTATCATGCCAATCTAGGATTCATAATTATCATCATAAGCAAACCAATGATTCACCCTAGTCACACAAGCACACTTAACACCACGTAACAATGCTCGAAACCATGCATCCATCGACACTCCAGACTTTATCGACGTCATTTACTACTGTCATACCCTTTATAGTAATGATAGTCATGATCTTCATAAAAAACGAAGTGAGACAATGATACTGTGACATAACAGGTCCCCGGTCCAAATCTCACGCATTGCTTTCGGAGTTGTTTTCGGGGTTAAAACGATTCATGCTTGGATTCTGTCCAACATGACACTTTGACATGTTTAAATCTATAACTTCTCGTGTATAGCTCTAAAAATCATTTCATAAAATTCTACATAAACTAGACTTGAAAATCTTTCCGGTGCATTAAAGTTTTTAATCATAAAACCTTACTAATAATAGCAGTTAATTAGTTTAAGTTTATAGTTTTTACTAGTTTGAATAGTTTTATCTATGTTTACTGATCAGCTCATAACTCCTTATATTGAACTCCAAATAAGGACTGTTAAACTATTCTGGAAAGAAAACTTCAATACCTTTCTATTGATATAAGGTTCATTTTCTAACTCTTTCTGTGTAGTTCCAGATAGTGTCACAAAGTCAGTTCTATAACCATCTTTTATAGGTTGATATACCTATACATTTTGATTTATATCTTAAGATTCACAACTCTAAATCATGATCTATAAATTTTATAGACAATTAGACATGTGAGGTTTTAACATATATTAAAATCAAAATTTTTTACAACTTGTATGAGTTTTCATAAAATTTCTAATCTTCGTATAATTATTATAAAACTCACCTTCACTTACCATGATTACTAATAGTGAGGACGAGCTCCATTGGATGATGGCTAGAACCATGAAACATATTTGTGTGATGATGTCGTGCCTTGCCATCCTCTATGTCTCCATGTACAGAAGGGAAGATGGAGAGGAGATAAGTTAAATTGATAGCGTTACACTGAAGTGAAATTGTGGTGGGGATATGCTCTAGTGGTGAACTTTGGGAGGAATATGGGAGTTAGGCTTAGGCAGTGAGTGAGTGGGAATGAGTGGGAGTGAGTGGTAGGATTTAGGTAAAGTGGAAGGAAACGGATTTGAAAAAAAAAATCCCACATATTTATACGACAGGATTTAATTTACCCATAACTAGTATATTTTTGTCATAATTTCGACAAACTAATTTTATAACCCATCAAATAAATTATGACGTTTAATAATATACTATTTTTATTAATTATCGAGACAATAATTTATTGTGAAATTTTTGGGATATTACATTTACTCACTTTATTACTTGCTAACAACACGTACACTAGTGATGAATCACGATATTCAAAGTCGCAAACAAGTTTTTAGGATCGTTGCCGGAGACTTAGTCTCTATCATTGGAGTCAATAGTTTCCTTTTGCTTAAATATTTTTCTTTCTTTTCTTCGTTCTATATCATTTCTCTATTACTTGGTTATGTGCTTGTGCTTTTGTAGGTGATTTCTCTTGTGCTTGTAATGTTTTCCTCACGGTCCATTACTACCTCTTGACTCGGAGATTGAACAAACGTTGAGGCAAATCCTTAAACAACAGAAAGCTTCGTCTTGCGCATCATCATCTTCAATGGATCCGCAAGACATACAAAATCAAGTTTTGGGGGATGGGGTGCTTCCTAATGCTCCCCAACCTCCAAATCTACCGGTGCACTTGCAAACTCAAATTCAAGCGGCAATCCAAGCTGTGATTCAAGCGGCTCTTGCGGGAGTCAACCAAGCCCCACCGGCCATGCCATCTATGAAGGAGCAAGCTATGCCAAAGTAGCTCAATGAAATGCTATCGTGACCCCAACCATTGATGCTCGGAACTTTGAGATCAAGTCTTCACTCATCAACATGATTCAAGGAAACAAACTATGTTCAACACAAACACAAAATCAGAAACCCTTTACATTTCTAGCATTTCGTCGACTAGATATTACTAAAAATCACTCCAACAACAAATCAACATGGATTCCACCACAGTGAATCATATACAAATAAACTCATATCACAAAAACACACATTTATGAATTATATCACTCTCCTCATCACATTTAACATCACCACACACAAAAAAAAAAAAAAAAAAAACATCTCAATATGATAATATCTAACCATCAATCAATAAAAAAACAAGAGATAAAATCGTTTGAGTATTTTTAGTGAAGCCAAACACAAAACACTCACGATTAATAAGAACACAAACAACAATTTATTAGATAACACAGTTAACCAAAAAATTACATAAAGTACAAGCTAAAGCGTTAAACACGTTAACTGCTCTCCATTTGCTTTATTTTTGATACGTTTACAAGGAAAAATGCTCTCCTTATATAGGCAACAAGGTTTCTTATTTGCACAACAAAAAATAAGGAAAATTAAGGAGAGAAGGAAATGAATAGCGGACGGTGCCAAGCTTTAGCACTCCCTCTCAGCGACTTCTCTCTCTCAATGCTAAATAAGCACCATTAACGTCGAAAAATTCCATTGTTCCTCGACTCCACTTTGTGTCTGTGCTACTATCGTATCTCTCTATTGATTTGTATCGACACTCTCTAGCACAGTGTCCTTTTTTCCTACCACAACAAAAATAACAATCATTCCTCTGATTGTTAAAGCTTGATGGATCTCCCGTTTCAACGTAATAGCTCTTGTCTATCTTGTCATCTTTACCATTTTCTTTGTTCTTGGTCTTTGCCTTTATGATCTTTGGCTCGTTTGCTATAAAACAGCTCATTCCTCGGTCTCTTTATTTTCTTCGGTCTCTTGTTTTCTTTACGCTCCAGCAAACTTCTTCACCAGATTTTCTTGATTCATAGGTAAACTATCCAACTTCAATGAACTTGGTAGTGACCTCCATCCTTGAATTGCTATCATGAATCCAAAATATGTGAGCTCCAAACCACGAATCAATATCCGTTTCATTCTTTTGGCATCGCCCTTTGTCGATGGATCCAACTGTCCAATTTCACGACATATATATTTAAGCTTTGCAAAATATTCACTAATTGGCATTTTACCTTTATTGGTTGTCATTAGCGAACTCTCTAGAAACTACAACCTCGCACAATTGTTTTTTGAGAATAACACCGCGAAGATATCTCATGCTTCCTTTGGAGTCTTCGCATCCTCTATGTGAAGTAACAAGTCTTTATCAACTGTTATCTTGAGCGTATACATTGTTTTTCCCGCTTTTATCTTTCACTTTATTCTTACTACACCACGTAATGGCTCCTCCACCAAGTATGAAGGTTTAGCCAGAAGTGGCTTTTTGTTCATCCCTATCAACAGACCCATCTGAATCACTATATCTAGCCAACTGAGATTTTCACCTTGGTAGCACAAAGCTAGTTTTTTAGTTCTGTATGATATATAAATTTCCTCCGCAGCTCAATGAGCACTTTCTGGATGACTCTGATATCAGCTAACTATCCCTACTGCGAAGGACATATCGGGTCGAGTATACAACATAGCATACATGACATCTTCAGGTTTAGTTGGCTCGATAGTGTCGTTACCACCAACTACCTCCTAAAGATCTTGTCCTTGTAAATAAGCCTCCATATAAGTCTTTCTTTCTCGATAATTATAATTAATAAGCCTTCCCATTCCTTGTCCAAGACTAAAAAGCTCCATCATTTTCAAATCTGAATATAAACTTGAGATCCTCGGGGATCAAAAGGTTACTCCCAAAGTGGTCTAAACACCACTTAATCACGTTCTTAACTTTGGTGGCTCTCACGCTAGGAAACAGTAGCAGTTCGTCCCTTCCCTCCTGCTCCAGTACCCTTTCGAGGTCGCCTTTCCATAAGCACTCCTCGCAAATAATTTTCACTTTCATTAGCATTGGCATTCGGCGACTAGCTTAAGTATCTCCTTCTAATAACATTGGTCCCGGAGCACAAGCACTGATTCCAAATGTTGAGTATTTTTAGTAGACCCTAACACAAAACACTCACGATTATATAGAATACAAGCAATAATTTATTAGATAATAGATCATACACTATACCCAAAAATTACACAAAGTACAAGTTGTGTTAAACACTTTAACTACTCTTCAGTTGCTTTATTTTGGGTACCTTTACAAGAAAGAAATGCTCACCTTATATAGACAACAAGGTTGTTTGTTTACATAACAAACACAAGGAAAATGAGGGAGAGAAGGAGAAGAATAATGGACGATGCGGATAGAGTGGGCCGGACAATGCTAAGCTTTAACAAAAATGTTATTGCTGGTATTTTGATGATGTTTCATGCACATATCAATTTGACATTGTGAGCAAAGTTTTGTCATTTATTTGGGATGAGTGAACATCATGCACATATAAGATCAAACTCGTTGAACGGTTGCGTGTCTTCTAATCTAATGACCTCAGTAATATAATTGTCATATGACATAAAAGAATCATCATGTTTAATCTTATTACTATAGTATTATAAGATCAAACTCGTTGAATCGTGATCCAATGTCTTTATCGGGCGGTTCACTTGAAAAGCCAATTTCACAATTGACCTGATCGAACCCTGCTAAAACCGATCAAAACTGGATAGAATCTCGGGTGGTTCAACTGGTTGAACAATATATATATATATATATAATATCGATTAAAACAACTATTTCAAATCCTTAAAAATAATGTATATAACATATTTAAGTAAGGCTGATGATAACAGGTTAACAACTGGCCAACGCCCGTCTAAAAAACAATCAGAGAAAATTTGAAAATGTGATAACTCGTCCGCTTGTCTTTTAGACAGACGATTCAAAATTTGAAAATGATCCATCTGTTTCTTTTTTAGGCGGACGAGTTATAAAATTTTCAAATTCCATTCGTTTTTTTTAATGGATATTACTTGCATCCAACATTGGCTGGTTATCATCAAAACCTTTTATTTATTACCAATTAGTCTTATTTTTACATCGTATTTACCATTTGATCACATCACTTTTCATCAATTACCAAATAGTCACTTTTTAAAAAAATTAAACACTCTCTTCACTTCATATCCCTTTCACTAATATTAATATACCAAACCCTAATTTCCTCACCCCACCAAATCTCCTCTCTATGATGCTGCTCTCTTCTCCACACCAGCCACTCTCCTCACTTTCTCTGCAACTCTCAGCATCGCCACTCTCCCGCCTCGAACTCCTTCCCATCGTCGGCTTCTTCCTCATCGCCTCTCTGCTCTCCGTCTACTTCTTTGAACCTCGTCGTTGCCAATTCAACAACTCGTAACCCACCAGCAACCAAAATCCATAGAAAAAAAAATCGAATCTTGATTCTAAATTTTTATTATCCAGTTGGTGTTGAATTATACGGATATTTTGTTGCAAACATGTTAAGGGCAATCCATCTTCAAGGATCCGAATTCGCTTCAATCGGTGCATTCACTTACTATTGGCAGATTCAATTTAAGATGATATTCGCTTCAACTGGGGAAAAGGTGAGGGGAGAGCACTGTTCGCTCCGGCCCTGAAAATACGAAGGTTTTGCGACGAAGGTTATGCGGTGAAGATCAATCAGCGTTTATTGTTTTGTTTTTGGGATTGAATCGGGAAGCACTGTCGACTCCGACAATGACGTATTGTCCACTTCAATGATGTACTGTCGGTTCCGAGGACGGACGTACTGTCGATTAGGGTTTTGAGGATGTTTGTAATTATTGTAATTTGATTGAAGATTGTATATCTCTTTTTTCTTAAGTTATAAGGGCAAAGTTGGATTTTTATATTTTAGGTGATTGATTGGTAATTTAAAAAAAAAAAAAGGGTGTCACCAGATGATAAATAAGATGGGAAAAAAATGATCAAATAATAATTCTCTCGTATATATTTGGATCAAAATATCTATTCTAGTATTAATATAAGTGAATTAATGTTGCTTATTTATAGACAGCGAGGAAAATGTTTCTTATTTATAGGTGAAATAATGTTGCTTATATAAGACATGAATATATATTTGGATAAAAAAACCTATACTAATATTAATATAAATGCTTTCCTTATATAGACAACAAGGTTGCTTATTTGCACAACAAAACAAAAGGAAAATGAGGAAGAGAAGCATATGAATAATGGACAGTGCGGGCCGGACGATGCGGACGATCCTAAGCTTTAACAAAAATGTCGTTGTTGGTATGTTGACGATGTTTCGTGAACATCATACACATGTAAGATCAAACTCGCTGAACGGTTGTGCGTCTACTAATCTAACGATCTCAGTAATACAATTATCATATGACATAAAAGAACCATCATGTTTAATCTAACTGCTATAGTAATATAAGATCAAACTTGTTGAAGCGTGACCCGATGATGTCTTGGCCGGGTTGGTTCGCATGAAAACTAGTTTTGCAATTAACCTGATCAAACCCGGCTAAAATCGATCAAAACCGGGTAAAATCTCGAGTGGTTCAATTGATTGAACAAAAAAAGTATTTCAAATCCTTAAAAATTATATATCTATATATATTTGTAAATTATAAAAATAATGATCCCATGAAGATGATTATTTACCCCTAAGCCTAGATATTTTCATTTGTTTTCACCTACTTTTGAGGCTATTAAATAAGTACACCTAATTAGCCATTAATTACACCTAGTCACCTTAATTAGATAATAAAAGATTAGGTGTTAATTAATCACTTTGAGCACTATAAATAGAGCTCATTTGTAAGTTGTTATGTACACATTTCTAACAGAAGAAAATCTCTCTTTCTTTCTCTAAGTCCTCTCTCTAAAAATAGTTTCATTACTTTGTTTATCATTCGCTATCCGGATACATCGACAAATCGATTCAATCGGTGTGAGCACTAGTTCTATAACACGTTATCAGTATCAACCTATAACCAGCTGAGATCGAAAGCCAAACGAAAATATTTTATTATACCCATATGTTTTGATTTTGTTTTGTTCCATATCGTAATAATCTAAATAAAATAATTATGGTTCCTTCGTCGGACGAAGTATCACCTGTGTGAAAACCTACTAATCAGTTTTAACAAATAAAATAATTATGGTTCCACCGTCGGACGAAGTATCGTCTGTGTGGAAACCTATTAATTCGTTTCAACATGTTGATGTGATTTATCCCTTCTATGTGGATCACCCATAAGTTTGACATGGTTTATCCCTTCTGTGTGGTTCACCACCGAACATTGATGTGATTGTCCCATTTTGTGAGGTTCATCCATAAAGAAATTTATATTGCATATTGGTGTATTTGTTCTAAGTGGTGAGACTTAACTTTTGTGTTTTTTTAAGGTACAATAAACGACGTAATGGCCTCCAACGATGAAAAAATATATAATAGAATCTGAATAAACCTTAACGATTTATTACTCTATTTAAGTTCACTTATACATCTTTAGTTTAGAAACTTTTGATGCACTCAATCATATCTCAGAATTTTACGTCAGTATTTTACGTCATCCACTTTTGGTGACAATGTCCAAAGATTTCAATGTATATTATTATGCTCACTGTATAATAACACGCATCGCCACACCCAATAATTCTAAACGTTACCTTTTATCACAGTTGCTCACATGCACATGCTCCGTCTCGTCCCTAAATGATAATGAGCAGCGTCTCCAAGTCCTATAATGTAATAGAATACGTCTATTAAGACACACCCTTGTGAATGATTGTTCACGTTATGGAGTTAAGCATATTTGTTCATATTTCTAGAAAAATCGTCATATAATATTATGTGGTGATGTCAAGATTTGAAAAAAGTCTTTGACACTTATTTTGATAGTCCATGATAATGGTTTTATGTATTTATCATAATTAAAAGTGTTTGTGAACATTTGGAGTTGTTTTCGGGGTCAAAACGATTCATTCCTCGATTCTGTCCGACATGACACTTTTACATATTTAAATCTATAACTTCTCGTGTGTAGCTCCAAAATTCATTCCGTTAAATTCACATAAATTAGACTCCATAATCTTTTCAGTACATTAAAGCTTCTATCATAAAGGCTTACCAATAATAGCAGTTAATTAGTTTAAGTTTATATTTTCTACTAGTTTGAACAGTTTGACCTTTGTTCACTAATCTGCTTATAACTCCTTATATGTAACTCCAAATATAAATTTTTAAACTGTTCTGAAAAGAAGACTTCAATACATTTCCATTGATATTAGGCTTGTTTTCTAACTCTTTCTGTGTAGTTCCAGATAGTGTCACAAAATCAGTTCTGTAATCAGTTTTTTATAGGTTGATATACCTATACATTTTGATTTATATCTTAAGATTTACAATTTAAATCATGATCTAAAAATTTTATCAAAAACTAAACATGTGAGGGTTTAACATATATTAAAATCAAAATTTTTCACAAAGTATATGATTTTTAATAAAATTTCTAATCTTCTTATAATTATTATAAAACGGACCTTCACTTACCATGATTACTAATAGTGAGGACGAGCTCCAACGGATGATGGCTTGATCCATGAGATGTATTTGTATGATGATGTCGTGTCTTGCCATCCTCTACGGCTCCATGTACAGAAGAGAAGATGGAGAGGAGCGGAGTTAAATTGATAGCGTTACATTGAAGTGAAATTGTGATGGTGATATGCTCTAGTGATGAACTTTGGTAGGAATATGGGAGTTAGGCTTAGGCAGTCAGTGAGTGGGAATGAGTGGGAGTGAGTGGTAGGATTTAGGTAAAGTGGAGGGAAACGGATTTGAAAAAAAAAATCCCACATATTTATATGATAGTATTTAATTTATTCATAACTAGTATACTTTCGTCATAATATCAACAAACAAATTTTATAATCCCGCTGATAAATTATGACATTCAAGAATATACTATTTTTATTAATTATTGAAATAATAATTTATCATGAAATTTTTGGGATATTATATTCTTCCCTCCTTATAAAAATTTCGTTCTCGAAATTTGCCTCTTCTCCTACTGTCAGTTAATTTGTAATAAATCCTTAACCGTCATCATTAATCCAAGAATAACAATGCATTCTAATAGTAGTTTTTCATTTGTGCATTATCATAGTTTCTTTGTCACTATTAAATTGTATATCGAGTACGTAGCATCCATAAACCTAAAGCTTCACAAAGTACTCTCAAAAAAAAAAATAAACTCAATATGATAATATATATGAGAGAAATTGAACAAAATTTTCTTTATTAGCTGTTGTAAGAACTGATTAATTTTATGTTACTTTTATCAATAAAATAAACGGCTTAAAACAAATTACAGTATTATGAAAAGATAGTAATAATTGAAAAAATCTTATTACTAAAATCAAACTGCCATATCCATGTATAAAAAGAAAGTAAAATGTTTTTGTATATGATTTCTTTTAAAAGAAATAGATAAACCTAATAAATTTATCACTTTGATGTATTCAGGAAACTAACCTCACAAAGTTGGAAGTTAAGGTACTAGACCTATCAGGGAAAACTATCTATCATGGATTTTTCATATTAAATTACACCTAAATACAAAAGGTCTTAACTTACCATAGTGGAGGACAACGAAGCAACCCCATAAGAAAATGCTCAAGCACTGATTTTTCTAAGGAGGCATAATCTCCACGAGGGACTCAAATATGAATATCTTACTGTAAAAAATCCATAAGTATTATGGACTAGTTTGAAAGACAGATTTGACCACCAGAAATTACTATTTCTTCCATAAGCCAAATATGAATGTGCAACTCTGAGGTTTCAAGAATTTAAATTTGTGCAAGAGTGTAATTCCGTATTGTTCAATATTACTTCACGTATGACACTATGTGGAGAACCTATATCAAAGAAGAAAATGTTAAAGAAAACATATTCCACTTTTCACCCGCAAATGAAACTCTAATGCATCAATATCGGATTTTGAAATTCACATATAGTGAATTGCTTTCATTGCTCCTGGTTGCTAAAAAGAACTCAAAGTTGCTTATGAAAAATTCCCAGGCTCATACAGTTTCTCATTGTCTGAAGCAATGGCCACCAGAATTGACAATTGACGCGGAAGGGGACGAGGTCGTGGAGGTGTTCATAGTCATGGAAGGTTCCACGACCGACATTACATTCCGATTGCAAGTGTGGGCCACCAGAAGTGGCAAGTTGACAATCAGACACAGAAAAGGGGAAGGCTCCATATACAAGATCCAGAGGAAGTGCCAAAGAAAAGTGTTTTACTTGTAGACCGAAAGGTCATTGGTCTAGATCTTGCAAAACTTCTAAACACTTTGTTGACCTTTATCAAAACTCTATTAAAGATAAAGACAAAACTCCATATGAACCACTTTAACGGTGGAAAGATGTTTGTAATACTCCTTAAAGTTTTACTATTTCTAGTGGGTATTCTCAAGCAATGTAATAAACTTTGTATAATTTAAAAACACATTATTTACATAATTATCATGGAAGATATGTTCATTGTTGATAGTGCAATGACTCATACAATCCTTCAAAGTAAGAAATATTTTTCAAATTTTAACATAGATGAGACAAATGTTAATACAATCTCTGGTACTTCAAAAATCATTGATAGTTACGAAAGTGCTAATTTTACACTACCAAATGATACGCAAATCCATGTCAATCATGCTTTATACTCCCAAAAGTCCAAAAGAAATCTTTTAAGGTTTAAGGATATTCTTCTTAATAGTTTCATTTATAAAGTATAATGAAAAAAAAATGGTAAATATCATCTTTATGTTATATCTTTTATTTCTGAAACCAAACAAATCTTTGAAAAACTTTTGCCTTTTCCATCTGGAATGTATTTTGTCAAATCAAGGTTATTCAGACGTATAGTGTCAAGGATTCTAAGTCCATTGATCCTAACACAATTTTGTTTGACACGAGCGACTTGGTCATCCAGATACTATGATGATGCGTAATATCATTGAAAATAATAATGGATATCCTTTTAAGAATCAAAAAGATGTTTTGAAAAATAACAGTCACCCTTTTATTCCTTGTTCACAGGGTAAATTAATCAGAAGATCTTCTCCATCAAAACGTTTTTCTGAGTCACCTTTACTCTTGAAATGATTCAAGGAGATAATTGTGGTCCAATTCATCCACCATCTGATCCGTTAAGATACTTCATGGTTTTGATTGATGCTTCTAGAAGATGGCCTCATGTATGCCTACTTTTATAATGCCTCGATTTTCCATAACATATTAATACATAATAATACGGCGAGTCAAAACGACGAGTCAAGAGTTATCAAGCCATCTACCTTCTTCTTGGAGACCATTACCTTCATTCCCTTCTCACTCATGTGCCCCAACCGCTTATTTGAAGTAGCATGAAAGGAAGCACCAAAATCCAAAATGCAAGTAGCAAACTTGGAGTTGCATGATAGTATTAAGGCATCATTAGATGAATCAGATTCAGTAGTAGAAGCATTTATCTAGTATTTATCTTCTTCCTTATCATACTTCTTCGTAGGATATTCACGAATGCGATGCGCTCTCTTTCCACAGTTCCAGCATGTAACACCACTTCTTGAGGCACTCGTATCCCTTGACTTAGAACGACCATGGCCTTTGTACTTGTCCTTCTTTGAAGATCTACCACGTTTTTCAATATTGAGAGCACCATTAGAAGCATCTGAAGTTGAGGAATTCTTCCCCCGGGTTTCCTCATTCAAAGAACACCAACGACGTCTTTAAACTTAAGACCGTCCTCTCCAGACGAATTAGTGATAGCCATAACTAAGCTATCCCAACTGTCAGGTAAACTGGCTAACAGAGCCAAAGCAAGTACTTCATCTGCAAAAGTAATCCCAACTGACTATAATTGGCCTGTCATATTGTTGAAGTCATTCAGATGTTCTGTCATAGACTTCCTATTGGTCTTCTTTACATTGAACAAGCGTTTAATCAGAAATACCTTATTCGTAGCTGAGGGTTTTTCGTACAACTTCGTCAAAGCATCCATGAGAGCTTCAATTGTCTTCTCTTTTGAGATGTTGAACGCAACAGACGATGACAACGAAAGACGAATGACCCCCAACACCTTCCAATCAAGCAAATCCCTTTTTTTCTTGCTCATATACGCCGGTTTGTTCTTCTCTCCACCCAAGGATAGGTAGAGTTCCTTCGGATAGAGAAAATCCTCCATCTGCATCTTCCAAAACGCGAAATTTGTTCCATCAAATTTCTCCATCTTGATCTTTCCTTCATCCTATATGGCTCCTACTCAATCAGAGAACCCTAAAGGAATGATCTTTGACATGAAGACAATCCACGAAGTAGATCCGTTGAAACGATCCGATCTCGTCGACCCAATTTCAATCACTCAACCGGGCTTGTAAAATCAGATCTCGTCGATCTGATTGATTAGGGTTTGTAAAATCACTCTCTCACTTTATGTGTTTAATCAATCCAGGTTCTGATACCACTTGTTATGATTCAGGAGAGAGCCTAAGGGAGGAAACCCGCCCAAACTGGGCATGAGTAGAATACACATGTGAATTGGACCCAACTGTTAATCCAAAACCTTAAGTTGATGGGTTATGGGTTGTTCACATATATATTCTATTCTTTCTTTTTCATCAAGGTCGATGTAAGTAAACCTACTCACATATATCCTCAACAGAACTGAAGTTTCTTATTTAAGTGCAATTAGTACGTTTATGTATCTTGCTAATTGCACAATGCTGGACATTGCTTTTGCGGTTAACTTACTAGTAAGGCATAGTTCATTTCAAACAAGAAGACACTGAAAGCGAATCAAGCATGTTATACGATATCTTCGTGGAAGTGTTGATATGGGGCTACATAATTCAAGAGGAGTGAAATCCACAGTAGCTGGATTTGCAGATGTTGGGTACTTGTCAGATCCACACAAAGTACGATCACAAACAAGTTATATCTTCACTTTTGAAGATACTGTAATATCGTGGAGATCGATAAAGCAGACTCTTACAGCAACATTTTCCAACCATTCAGAACTTATTGCAATGCACGAGACTATTGAGAATGTGTGTCATCAAGATCCATGATACAACATATACAGGAATCATGTGGATGTCTTCAGTTCATGAAAAGTGTGCAGTCTTATATAAAGATAAAACAACTTGTGTTGCATGACTCAAAGAAGGCTACATCAAAGACGACAGAACAAAGCATACATCATCAAAGTTTTCTGGTCACATGATCTTCAGAAGTATGGCATCATCAATGTGCGACAAATCCACTCAATTGACAACTTGGCAGATTTATTCATAAAAACATTATTTGGAGCAACCTTTATGAAACTCAAGCACAATATAGGAATAAGAAGGCTTAATAATCTTCTTGAACAAAATTTCAATGTTTAAAGGAGTTTTATTTGAGGGGGAAATGATATTGTTTTCCTTCACAAAGATTTTATTCCATTGGATTTTTTCTGTCAAGGTTTTAACGAGATAATTTTACTAGGTGATAAATACATCAAGGGGGAGTATTGTAAATTATAAACATAATGACCCTTGAAAATGATATATTTACATCTAAGCCTAAATATTTTCATTTGATTTCACCTACTTTTAAGGCTATTAACGAAGTACGCCTAATTAGCCATTAATGAGACCTAATCACCTTAATTAGGTGATAAAAGATTAGGTGTTAAGTAATCACTTTTGATTACTATAAATAAAGCTCATTTGTAAGGTGTTATGTCCACATTTCTAAGAGAAAAAAAAATCTCTTTTCCTCTCTCTAAATTCGCTCTTTTGAAAATAGTTTAATTATTTTGTTAATCGTCCGACAAAATCAATCTGGATATATCGACGAATCGGTTCAACTGGTGTGAGTACTAGTCTACAACAATATATAACATATTTAAGCAAAAACTTTTTATATACAACATGAATATATATTTGGATAAAAAAATCTATACTAATATTAATATAAGTGAAATAATGTCAAAATAATCAAATCGATGATTTGACTGATTGAAACAATGATCCATTGACATAAGATGTGCGCCAGGTCGATGCCTGGTCCGGGTATGGTAACCATGCTTGAAATAACTAATTAAACCTATTAGGAAGTCATTAACAACACTTATGAAGTATTTTCTCCGTTCCATATATTTTATAACATGTATGTATTTTATATTATTATATATTCATGAATACAGATCTCGTATTCATATCAAATTACATCTGATCGTCCCGCAACATATATATTAGGTTGAAGTATCTAACGTACATAATCATAGATGTTTCATCATAAACATAAAAAAAAATTATATATGATTATCGTTATATATATATATATCAAATATATACGTACAAAATCTAAAAGTTACACAGTTAATGAGTGAGAGTAATTAACAACACAAAAGACTTATTCTCATGCCCCAAAACTACCAAAATTCAAAATAATTCCAACTAAAAATTCGTTTATCGAAACCCCACTCATTTTCGGCAATCAATCATCAAATTTCCCCATTCTTTTTCTCCTGTCAGATCTATTGAAAAATTCTCTCCATTCCCATTTGAAATCGACCCACATCGACCACATCGATCAGATATGCAAGACAAGAAGCAAAACCATCAAATTTCATCCGATTGAGGAAAATCAAGTCGAACCACATTCCCCTTTTTGTCGGCAGATCAATCAGGTGATCTAATTTGGGTTTCAGATCAAAAGGGTTGTCGAGATCTTGTGTTTTGATCGAGATTTTGTGATACCCATTTGTTGATTTTGCTCAGATCTCTTGTTTGTTGATCGATTGATGGTGTTTGACTGATTTGGCTTTCTGGGTATTTGAGATATTATCATATTGTGATTTTCTTTTTCTTTTTCTTTTTTTCTTTTTTGTTGTTGTGGTGATATTGAATGTGATGAGGAGAGTGATATGATTCATGAATGTATGTTTTTGTGATATGTGATATGGGTTTGTTTAATAAGTATGATTCATTGTGGTGGAATCCATGTTGATTTGCTGTTGGGGTGATTTTTAGTAATGTTTAGTTGATGAAATGGTGGAAATGTGTAGTGTTCCTGAGTTTGTGTGTATCGAAACATGGCATGTTGATTTCCTTTTTTGGAGTTTCTAGGATTGTAATTTTCGGTTCCAATGATAATGGTAAAAAAAAAAAAAAAAAAATACTCGATTCCAATGACGCCGAAAGATGAGCTGATTCGGTCTCGTCTTGATAGAATTAGGAGTCAGAATTTGAAGGTAGAATGTGTAGGTTGACTACTAGTAGTTGTTAGTTGGATCAACTTTTTCTCTGTCGAGCAATGTGAATGCTCCTTTGTGGGTGTTTGCCTTGGTTGTATGGATCAGAATACGTGTACTCTTTTCACTTTCTGTGCCAGATTGATGAATATCACGTACATACCTGCCTTGTATGGAAGTTCCTTGAACCCTCGCTATGAGTCAATCTGATTGAGGAAACTGTGACTAGCTTTAGCTTGGAAACCAAGATGCTGTCTTAGACTCTTCGAGAATTAATCATATAGGTAGAGTGCCAATTTTCACCCTTCTGCTTTGCCACGGGTGCTACGCTTTCCATTATGAGGTTTATTTTGGAAGTGCCTACAGAAGTGTATGCTCATTCGAATGGTTCCATATAGGAATGCCATTGGGAGCAGGAATTTGAATTGGCTTATATTATTTAACTTGAGCATTTGTACTTGAGTTCTTGCTATATTCAAATCCATAGAGTACATTATATGGTTTATTCTTTGTATCTATTTGGAAAGGGTAGTAAGATACAGATTGGTGATTATTCCAGGTGAATCATGGGAAATAGAGGAAATACAGGGGACAACAGAACAAAAAGCTCCATATCCATCATCATCGTGCTTGGTTTGTGTTGTTTCTTCTATCTGTTGGGTGCTTGGCAGCGTAGTGGTTTCGGAAAGGGTGACCGCATTGCAGTTCAAATTACGAAGCAAACGGACTGCAGTGTCATCTCCGGTCTGAAGTTTGAGTCTCATCATGGCGAAGCTGGCACAATTGATGATTTAACTGCGGGAGTGAAAGAGATCAAGCCTTGCGATGATATTTACACCGACTGCACACCTTGCCAAGATCAGGCACGGGCAATGACCTTCCCTCGAGATGATATGATATACAGGGAGAGGCATTGTCCACCGGAGGAAGAGAAACTACATTGCCTCATTCCAGCTCCAAAGGGATATGTGACCCCCTTTCCATGGCCAAAGAGCCGTGACTATGTTCCTTATGCTAATGCACCCTATAAGAGTCTCACGGTGGAAAAAGCTATTCAGAACTGGATACAGTATGAGGGCAATGTGTTTCGATTCCCCGGTGGTGGAACACAGTTTCCTCATGGTGCCGATGCATACATCAATCAGCTTGCTTCTGTGATTCCTATGGATAATGGGATGGTTAGAACCGCTTTGGATACTGGTTGTGGAGTAAGTCTGATGCCTTTTTTCCCCTCTTTTTGTTCCGTATCTATTTCCAAGTGTATTTGCAACATACTATTTTTTGGTATTTTTTTTAATGCTGATGTCCTTCTAGAAAGTAGGCTAATCTTCAACCTGGTTTATCTTAAAATGATTGTATAAGGACTTGGTTTGCGCCGTCTCATCCAAGATCCCGCTAGAAGTAAACACATGTAATCAACTAGATGGCTCATGTTGATTCTGTCGACTTTTTCCCAATCCATAGGTGGCAAGCTGGGGGGCTTACTTATTCAGCAAGAATGTTATAGCCATGTCATTTGCCCCAAGAGACTCTCACGAGGCACAAGTTCAGTTTGCTCTTGAGAGAGGTGTACCAGCTGTTATTGGTGTTCTTGGAACTATTAAGCTTCCCTATCCCACTAGATCTTT
>JAOVYX010008423.1:0-35185 GCA_035668315.1 Drosera spatulata | reverse complement strand
CCCCCCTTCTCCTCCTCCTCATCCTCCTCGACCACCACCACACCCTTCTCCGATCTCTCATCTTCAATCTCCTCCACGTCATCGTCGTCGTCGTCCTTTTCGTCCACGTTATTGAAATTGGGAAAATTTGAATTAGGGTTAGGGCTTCGGTTTGCGGTGTTTTGGAGATTGAGGAGGGTGGAATGGGAGGCGCGATTAAGGTCGGCGGCGGAGCGGGAGGGTTCAGGGGAGATGTTGAAGGCGGCAGCGAGGGTTTGGGAGATCAGGGAGTGAGAGAGAGGCGTGAGGTCGGAGGTCAAGGGGAGTCCGAGCTCCCATTCCATCGGAATCCGGCCGTCGTCTCCGGCGGCGGCGGATCCCGGCGCTGGTGAACCGGGGGTTTGGGACATTTTTGGGGGAACCGGTTTGAGTTTGGGGGCCGGTTCGGTTTGAGGGAAAGGGAGGGGATATTGTGTCGACGTGGAGATATTTGGGGAGATATTATGTGATCTTTATGCGATGTTGAGTGGTAACATGGCGGGCTGAATTGACGGGTTTGCCGTTGTGGGGGAAGTTGGGGGTTGAAGGGAAAACAGTGATGAGGGGTAGAAGTGTCTTTTCGTGATGGGGTGGGTGATAGCGGACAACTGGAACGAGATATTCCGGGGTGTGATTACGTGTATAATTAAAATTAAAATAATATAAATTAATAATTAAAGTTAAAATATTATTTCTTTAGTGTTAATTTTTTATTTTTTATCGTTTAATTTTCATTATTTATTTTTTATTAGACATATTATATCATAATACGCATTTTCTTTTTTATCATAGGAATATACTCTTGATCTATATAAATATATAATGATATAATCACTTTAATTTTTTTTTTGATAAATTGGGTCTAATGAATTTTTAATGATTAATATATGGATTAGAGTTTTAATGATTATGGATTTATGATTAGTTAATGGTTAATGTGTAATTGGATTTCTAATACTTAATATCGGTGTTTAAAATAATTATACTTTTTTTATTGATAAATTGAGACTAATGAGTTTATAATGGTTATGAACATCTAAAGGTTAACTCCTTTCATTTCATAATATATGCAATATTATGCAGTAATCACACTATTCATTACGTATTTTGATACGCCATTTTTTGTATGTAAATGATGTGCTATGAATTTTATTTCGACACAAGATTATAGTTTATACCTTATATTATCTTTGATATTTCACAATAAATTTATAAAAAAAACATTGTTTGATCATCTTGCTGACCATTCGTAGTGTCATGAATTTTTTTTTGTCTATATTATGAAACGGAGGGAATATATGAATTAGGGCTATAAAAACTTTAAAAAAACACAATATAGCATCCATATGTAAAAGATTATCTTTAAAGATATGATCATCTATGCTATATATGATTGAAACTAATTATTTATAAAGAAAAAATATATTTATCCCTCTCAATTATGGACCAGTAGTACTTAATCCCTTGAACTATAAAAATGTACATTTAACCAAACATCAAATAATATGTCCTTTTGTGACATAAAACTCTCCTGAACAATGATTGAAAAGTGGATTACGTGCATATTTTGAAACATCGAAGAAATTAGGTGCTTCGGTTATTTTAACGGGTTATATGTCATTTTCCGCATTTATAATTTGATTTTTTATGGATATCAAATTTTTAACTAATGAGAAAATATATACTAATAAAATATAATAAAATAAAATTATTGATATTAAACAATCCATTATTCTATAATCATATTTTTGAAATGAAATTAATCATTTCAAAATGTTATCGACACCAATTAAAATTATCATAATAATATACTGCTAACTACATATAAGATCCAAGTTAGACACAACATTACATCAAATCAAGCGTCAAAGACTATATCTATGTATAAAACATTCGATCACAACTTGTTATGTCACATAGAAGGAATCCTCGAATTACCCGAACATGCTGCTTCGCTGTTGTATCCTCCAATCTCACATCCTCACTCACTAATCGATCCACACTCCTCGAGCACAATCATCAAAATCCACCTCTAACCCAATTCGATTCCCTATTCGAAACCCTAGAACCCTAGAAACCCTTGTTTTCGCTTCAAATTTTGATCCAATTTTTCTGGGTTCGAATCAAGTAGATGGATCAGAGAAGATGACTAGAAGAACAAGCCGGCTCAAAACAAGGGTTTTTTTTGCTGCTAGGAGTTCTGGTTTCTCTATGTTCAGCACAGCAATGAGATCTTCTGTTAATGGTGTTTTTTTTTTTTTAATTTGTTTCTCGCTTGCCCATGTTCTGATTTCGCTGTAATTTAGGGTTTTGTATAGCATTTGAAGCGTTGGATGCTTGTTGGAGGATGAATTTGTTGGTTTCTGCAATGTGGGTTGCGATGAAAGTGATGAACTTTGAGTTGTGTGGTGATATTCATACTGATTCAGGATTCAGATCCTCGCAATTCGGTTAAATCTATGACCTTGAGATAAGGCTGTGTATGTCATTTGATAGAGCCGATATGTGGAAAATGTTGTTATGGACCACTTCTGTTGTTGATTTGGGTACTTTTTGGGGTATCCTTCTAATCGTTGGATTTTCTGCCAATAGTGGTAGTATGGTAGATTTAGGGAGGCATAAATCTAGGTAAGATACCTTGATGTATGTCGGCGCGTGCCTACTTGTGTCTAGAGTATTGAATAATATTTGGTTATTAGGCTTTTATGATCCGGTGTTCAAGATGATGTTGTGCAATTACTTTATATGGACAGTACCGATTTTGGCGCATAGTTGATCTCTTGAGCATCTTTTGTGTGTCTGTGTCCCAATATGTGTCCAACATTAAATCAATAATAGGCTATTAGGCTTTCATTTGGTATACCGAGTGTGCACTAATGATTTTTGAGCATAGGCATTCTCTTGAGCTCATGCTGCTAGATTGAACACTTGCTTCTCGCGATAGAGTTGGTTATATTTGCAGCGTTTAGGGCTTGCCGAATCCATGTAACCGTTTTTCATTGCCAATTGAATGGAAGGCCAGGGTATGTTTCAGGACCCGAAATTCCAGAGTTTGTGATGAATGGGTTGTGATGTTTTATATGTGGCCAAGGGCCAAGAAGGGCAAATGTTCTAGCCCCTTTTATTGCGTATGTACCTATCCTTAGTTGATGTTTTCATGTCTGACTGTCAATCCAGATTGCTTGGTTATGAGAATTTGGAGGTTATAAGCCCAGATGGTGGCCAGGAGGATGCAGAAGAGGAAGCTAGGAGAGGAAGATGGAAGCAAGAGGTCTGTAGTTGCTCTACTCTGGGCTCTTTCTAGTACTCAAGCTTTCTTTAATCTCCTCTGCCATGTTTGTGCTATATTCCATCTAATCTCAAATGATTGAGGCATGTAAAATTATCCTTTTGCAATGTCTGACTGAGATCTGATTTTTCAAAGGAAAACATATTGTTGGTGGTAGATGGCACGGATGTTCTTTTTTCCTACGCTCTGGGTCCATGATGTCCTACTTTAACTTGTCATGGGTTTGCTTTGACTTAACATACAATCCTACTAACTTTGATCATCTTATTCATGTAATGAAACGACCAATTTCATGCCTGCTTGTATGTTGGGAGTTTAGAGCCACATTTTAGGAAGTAGTACTTCACTGAGCTGGACTCGAAAATACTTGGAATTTTAAACTGTTGGTAAAAATGTATTATAAAATGTTGATATTTCGACAGGAGAGAGATAGCTATTGGAAGGTGATGCAGGAGTATATTGGCTCTGATGTTATATCGATGGTGACTCTTCCAGTCATAATATTTGAGCCAATGACTATGCTGCAAAAAATGGCTGAGGTTCATTCCTTGACACCCTTATGCAAGAAAGATACGTTCAGATGCTTTCTCGATTTCAAAGTTAACCCTGGGATCGTTTTCCTACTTGTTTCAGTTGATGGAATATTGCGATCTCCTGGACTTGGTGGATGAATGTGAAGATATCCAGGGGAAGTGAAACACTTGGAGCGTTCTGGGGGGTTTGTCCAAGCGCTGCCTCACGCTAGATTGAAGAGATTCCCTCTAGCAATAGAAGCATTTGATAGAGTTGGAGATGTGAGTCGAGCAGAGGAGGTTTGGGAGCAAATGAAGATGACTGATGTGTTCAGTTCAAATATTAGTTCACTGCACTCACGAACGATGAAGTCTGCAGATTCATATGGGATATGAAGTTGAATGAATGCTAACCAAATGCCATTACCTGCAGACATCTGGCTTCAGGTTGCTTAAAAGAAGGATCAAAGGATGGAATTTTGAGAACCTTGGAGTTGAGAACGAAGCAGAAAGCCGTCAACGAAGTGAAGAGGTCGACTCTATGGCTGGAGATGACTCTATATATCATCTTTGAGTACTGATTAACGGGATGCAGAGAACGTTTAGAAGTTGTACAAAAAGCTAAAGAAGGCGATGTATTCTAAGCATACTTCTGTATACAACGGTTTCTTGAAAGCCTATGTCAAGGTCAAAATGTATTGTCCGGGTCTTTTAACAAGGATGATTCTCAGTGGTATTCGCCCAGGTGCTGGACCGATGTGCTCAATTCAAATATCAGTACAAGGCCTAAAGTATCATATGACAGATGCGATTCTGTATATTAGCCTTCGCCTTTGTCTTGCAATGCAAGGAATTTCGTTCATTGTACTTACTCTAAACGCAACTAAGATACGATGAATAGCAATTCGGAATATCCATTCATATTCAACACCAGAGAGTAAAACAAGAGCTCTGAAAACCAACTCAGAGTAGAGGAAAGCGAAGAAGTATTCTATTATTCACAGCCAAAGGTTTCAGGAGCTTATTTATTTGAAAGCTGCTGAACCAACAAATTCATGTCCGAATCAACCAATGTGAATCATCATCTCATGGTTTCAGAAGCTTATCTTTACAAAAGCAGCTGAACCAACAAACTCAACATCGAATCAACAAAACAAGTGCCGTGTCTACTCTACTAACGACCAATACGAAAGAGCGTTACAAGAGAGCCAAGTAAGGCTAAAGAGCTGTATACTCCAGTAGCTCCACTGATCTGATAGAAGGCAATTCAGCGTTGTGTATTGGTGTGGTGGCCTCATGGTAGCAGGAAACGCTTGCAATACGTAACCACAGTCAGGAAACCATGTATATCTGTCACAACAGTGGAGAAGCTTCCAAGGACACGACGTTGTAAGGAATTGTAACTGGATATTGCCTAGAATAGAACAACAACTTCACCAAAGAGAGTGCCATGTTATGAAGCTCAAGAGTTTGCAGTGGAAGCTGTTTCGAAGGCCAGCAGCATTTGGTCTTCCACTCATCGAGCTCGCCAACCGCCTCAGATGTCCTCTAGCATTCTCCTGTAGATCATGGAAACTAAGATATCAGTATATGTCGAGCGACTCGTACAAATCTCAAAAAAAATAACATTTAATCTTTTTAATTATGGATCGAGAGTGTTTAATCTCCTTCAATTATAAAAATGTGTATTTAATTTTCTTTTCAATCATTATTCAGGAGTGTTTTATGTCAAAAATAAATATATGATTTGATATTTTTAAAAAATTAAATATAAATTTTCATAATTAAAAACGATTAAATACTTTCGACCCATAAACAAAAAAAGATTAAACTTTTTTTTTTTTCGAAACCTGGGATTGTCTATTCAATGTTTTTTTTTTTAAAGATGTTCAATGTTTTATTCTAATATGAAATGGGTCCCACTTTTGTCCCATCACGAGCTTGGGCTTTGATGCGCCTTGCTATAGATGGGATCGGCCCGGCTGAAGCTTGTGCTGTGGAAAGGATCGAGCCCAATGGGCTTCTGCCCTTGGGATGATGTTCCGACCTTTAAAAAAACGGACAATTATGATTAATTTATGAAAATTATACTCCCTCCGTCCAGAAAGGTTACAACATATATGTATTCTATATTATTCTCTACGTATAAAAATATAAGTCTCGTTTTCATATCAAATCACGTCTGATCGTTCCGCAAAAGTATTAGGTTAAAATACGTAGGTTGCACAAACATTGATGTTTCGTTATAAATTAACAAAAAATTACGTTTGATCGTATACACGCGTGCCAAACTTTGCATCGACACGCATATAGAGTCAAAATATTGCAATCTTTCTGGGACGTAAGGAGTAAGTTTTTTTGAAAACTCGTCAACGTTTTTCCAGCAAGAACTTATCAGGGGTCTCTTAAAGTAAATGAAAATTTCTTAAACCGGTGGCAGAAAAATATTCTGTACCTTGTTGCAATTGGAGTAACAAAGTAGATTTTGAATTTTCAAGAAGTTAGTTATATTTGGATGAGATCCCATTATATGCGGAGAGGTCTGTTTCAAATGGCGATAACGTTTTTTGGGTGAAAGAAAAACTACTAACAGTATTTCAGTATTCAAAATACAAAGAAATTCGTTCCAATTTTATCAGATGTCCCCGAAGGGACAAAATACAAAGAAATTCGTTAATTATACATGAATGACTCGCAGCAACATATGATCAAACCCTAGAACCACACCAACAAATAAGAGGAAAACTCCTGTTGGCATATTGCAAAGGTTTCTTTGGTCCCATTTTCCTTTCTATTTTATTTGCGTGTCTGTGTATACAATTATATTCATCGATTTGAACCATTGATTCGATAGTTTTCCCGAATTATTTGAACTAGAGCCAAGCGGATCGTGTTTTGGTTGTCTCCGCCGGCACATAATGCCCATTTGTCTCCTCCAAGCGCATAGTGCAAGCGATGTTTTATGACAGTGCTAGTTGTTTTTGTCTTACTTATTTTGCATTTCTAGAGAGATTTCAATAATTTGTGAATAACTTTTGGTATGGTTGGTAAATTCAATAACGATGAATACGCAAGCGCTTAGAGCCTTAGACTCATTCACTTGATGGTAAATGTTCCATCGGTCTTCTGCTTATGATCATTGTCATTGATCTTCTGTTTATCCTCATTGCCCTTGGTCTTTTGCATCTGATCAAAGTGTTATTACGTAAGTGCTTAGACTCATTCCTATTTGCTTAATGGACAGTGATCGAGGATGGTAAAAAATAAGAAGTCAGAGGAATGGCACCTTCGCGCTACCTGCAAACCATATGAACCGACTCATGCAGAAACAGGAAAAGCTGGCGGGAATGACAAACTGGAGAGACGAACTTATGCACAGGTCTTAACAGCTGGAAGTGATGATGTCAACGACGGAACTGATCAGGATGGAGCAAATAATACCATAATGGACAGAAAAGGGGCCAGCGTTGTAGCAGGAGGAGGAATGATCAGAGGGGAAGTTATTTGGTCTGATATCCCAAGTGTCCTATTGCCGATGATTAATAAGAACTTGGACTTCCCAAACAGGCTACGGTTCGCAGCTGTTTGCAAGAGCTGGAGATCAGAGTTGTTGAGCTTCCAAGATCACTGCGAGGTGGAAAGGCCGCCGTGGGTCATGATTCATGACAAGGAGTCATCCAGCAAGCGTGAGTTGATAAGCATTTCCAGCTTAGAGAGATACGTCATTGATTTCCCTGAATTTGCTTCCGCTACCTGTTTGGCTTCCAAAAAAGGATGGCTGCTCTTGCTCAGCGATTATACTATGTTCTTCTCCAATCCATTTACAAAGGAAAAGTTTGAGATTCCTCCTCTATCTAAACCCGGGCTAGGAAGACATAAGCATCCAGCCGATCCAGCTTTGGCTGCTCTTAAAACATTAGCAGCTTTCACCACATTAGATGGTAAAGTTGTCCGGAGCTCAACTCTTGTATTATCAGTTTTTATTCTTTTTTCCGCCAGGGGCAGAAATAATCTTGGGTATTGATCATTGTAGGTTACCCACATCGTGTGGCATTCATTTCCCCGGACAACTGGGGCAAAAAAAACTTCACGGTAACAGTAGCATGCCGTGGCAATGTAGCCTGGAAAGAGGTGCGTGTGGGCTTGTTACGATATAAGCGTCGACATTTGATTGTTTACACAATGATGGTTGGATCGACATTGTATTGTTTTAGTAATAAAGCGTGCGTTGTGCTTATAAATGTTGACACGGGGAGGATTTGGTGTGGTGATGCAAGTACAATTGAGGAGCAAAATTTCAAAATTGGATGCTTTTACTTTGTGGAACGCCAAGGGAAGATCTTGATGTTGCATTTTGCCAAGAATTTTGCTGAAGATTTTAAAGTATACCGATTGATCACAGGAGACACAATAACAGACATGATATGGGAAAAGCAAGATGAGGAGGACTTCGACAAATCGTCTCATTTCTTGCATAATAACCGCTTTAAATGGGAAGAACTCGACCTTAGAGCTGACCTCGGTAGCATAGCGTTTTTCTTAAATATCAAGTGCACCAGGCCTGGTGGCTATGCCATGGAGAAACACTCCTGTCGAGTCCCTACTAGTGTGGCCTCCGTGTTGCCCCTCGAGACTACAGAAGACTTCCAGTTATGCACTACAAGCAAGAATAGGGTGACAATATATGGAGCATGGAGTCCAAAGAATGAATGGCGATGGCAAGGCGTACATGGGACTTTAGGATGGCATATGATCCACAGCATTTGGCAATGGGTTCAGTTGGATTAAAATCGATTGGAACCATGCATAAGCCAGCAGCTGCCGTGAAGGTTCAGCATCGATACTCCATGCCAGGTTAGTATCAATCTCTTAATGGTATCGAGATTATGATCCGTTGTCTGCTACCGGATTTCTCTTATTGATACCGTTGGCGGACGATCTGCGTTGTGTAGATCCTTTCATATCGTGCAACATTAGGACATAATTGTTAGTTGGTGGAGTCTGCAAGATGTTGGTCAAGAGCTGCTGAGATTATTTGCTTTTATGGTTTTGGTGTTTTCTACTAAAGAATGGCAGGTTTGGAATGCCTGAGCTTTCCTGGTGTCATGAGTTTGTACTGTGTTCTCGCCAATCCTGATATATACAGTAGGATCTGCTGCTATAATCCCCCGGGACCTTTATTATCTCGAGTCTATTGTTCTTGCGAACAAATGAGAAACTGGTCCTCGATCAGATTATTGCACGTTACAAGAAATGCTGTTATACTGATGAATGAGCAGCTGTTCCCAAGCAGATTGATGATGTAAAGCTTCCCATGAAGGTAAATACAAATGACTTCTGTTGAAATTGATAAACAACCAATCACACTACTAACATGCTAACAAAAGCAAAACGATCAAATTTTTGTGCTTTACTTATTTCGAAACCAATTACTCTCCTGAACAATGTCAAAAACATCAAACAGAAACAGGTGTCTTCCGTCGAAGTCAATATCAACCTCAGTAAAGTACTCTTGAGTCGTGCTATCGAAACCTCTGGATCAGAAGTGCACCAAACTGTATACTAAGATCCATGCTAGCTGCACAAACAGAAAAAAACTACTGTTATTTAATCATTGACAGACCAGAAAAATATGCAAAAGCACAACCGTAGCACGCATAACAGCAGAAGGAAGCAGGCGTACCAAGAAGAGCGTAATGGAGGCAAAGAGTCCCTCCTGAAGAAGAGCCCAGTGTCCACCGAGTTCCTCTTCATCGATCTTCAATATCATAGCATAATAACCGTACACGACAGCGGTGGATATCGCAAGGAAACTGCATCCAGAATCCCGCATACAAGAATCAATGCATGCCTTCACATAATACCCAGAAAATATGTAGTACTCCGTATCTTCGTGTTCAGTCAAGATATGATGATGAAAGTTTTTTTCATTCAATACTAGACAGACAAACCACACTGCCATCACAAATCACAGAACAATCCTAGCTATCATCTATCCAGCGTTCGATTAAAACATCCAGGCGCCTACGCAAAAAATGCTTTTCTGGTAACCGATAGGGTTCATCTATCTCAAGGGCATAGGCATACAAAAACCCAGCTCTGCAAACATAAGCAACAGATCCAATTATCCATATAGGAACAGAAGCTCCAACAATACATCGCAAGTAAGCAGGAAAGCGTATCAACATATCAATAGGCAACACTTCATAGATCATACACAAAATAATACGAGAATGTAAAGTTCAACTCACACGAATAACCAAACGCCTCCGACCAAAGGAATCGCACCCCACAACAATCCGCATGCAAGAGCAACCGCCTGTCGAATCCAATGTAGAACATCTCCTAGTTGATCCTGAAATCACACATAACAGCAGCGCCAGAGTCCCCGATCAATAACACAATCCTCCAATCTCTTAACAACTTACACAAACACCCAAATCAATAATCCACAAACAAATAAGCACATAGAATCATTCCAAACCCAATACTTGTGAGGCGAAAATACTCGAATCGGAAACAGACCCATCACGATTTTCACCTTAATATCACCAAATTCTCAAATGGTCATCAAATCATACATCAAATCCGCATCTTTAAACATCAAATCAAACCCAAAACCCTAGATCCAAACCAATCCAAACAACAACACTTCAAAATCAGCAAAACCCAGTACGAGGAATCACGATACCTTGTCCCAGGAAGCATCGGGATCGAGCAACTTGTTGAAATTGAAGGGAGACGAGTGCCCGTTTTGGTCCTGTTGATTCGCCTTCGCCGATTTCCTCTGCTTCATTGCTCGATTGTTGGTGGGTTTGATTTCTATGCGGTGAATTGAAGTCGATGATTGATCGATTGATTTCGATATGTTAGGGTTTTGCTGATAGATTTCAAAATTTGATACCTACGTAAGTTTTAGAATTTTGTATTGTTTTATCAACGACGTATTCATTGGATTTATTCTTATTTTTTATATGAATGATTTGTTTTTAAATATTTTCAGGTGTCGAATTTTTCATCAAGAAAAATAGTTTATAATTAAGTTAATTATTTTTATAAAAACAGATAAAACATGATTGAATCAAAATTATTGAAATGAAATAATCATCGATTTAATTACATTATCAATTGTAACTTATCTTTGAGATACATGGAACATCTTTGATGTTTCAATAGTAGAATAGTTGTATGATTCATTTGTTTTGTTACTCCTTTAGTTTCAAAATAATCATAATATTTTGACTGTGTATATTTAACGATGTGAAATTTGACTCGTATTGTAAGACGATCAAATATTATTATTATTTTTTAAAAAATTATCATAAAATACTAATAATTATTTAAATTACGTATTTAACCTGACATCAACGACGTAATTTTCTTATGTCATTAAGACGAAAAAAAATACTTAAAAATACATGATAAATAATGAAAAAATCAAATATCATAATTAAATTAAAATAAAAAGAGTCAATATTATCATTATTAGTTGAAAACCTTACCTCTATATACATATTCAAAATCCAAATGACGCACACCAAAATTGAATGTAAACCCTATTCACATAAAATGTCAAACATTAAAGGCTGAGATATGTTTAATACTTTGGATCACAGGTTGTCTCGTCACAAACAAAAACACGCTTAAAATACATTTAAACTTTGATTGGTCAAAAGTTCAAAAAGTAAAACAAAAGAGGAATCCTCGAATCACCCGAACATGCTGCTTCGCTGTTGTATCCCAAATCATTGAATTTTCGGCCCACCCCCAAATCGCAATCCTCAAAATCCACCACTAACCCAATTCGATTGCCAATCCGAAACCCTAGAATCGCTTGTTTTCGGTTCGAATTTTGATCCAATTTTTCTGGGTTCGAAGCAAGTAGATAGATTGGAGAAGATGAGTAGCCCTAGCAAGAACAAGCCGGCTCAAAACAAGGGGTTTTTTGCGGCTATGAGTTCTGGCTTCTCTATGTTCAGCACAGCAATGAGATCTTCTGTTAATGGGTAATGTTTTTTTAGTAAATTCTCGCTTGCCCATGTCCTGATTTCGCTGTAATTTGGGGTTTTGTATAGCATGTGAAGCGTTGGATGCTTGTTGGGTGATGGATTTAGTAGTTTATGCGATGTGGGTTGTGATGGAAGTGATGAACTTTGAATTGTATTGTGAGATTCATATTTGATTCAGGATTCAGATCCTCTCGATTCGGTGTAATCTATGAACTTGAGTTATGGCAGTGTATGTCATTTGATAGAGGCGATGAGTGGAAATGTTGTGATGGACCACTTCTGTTGTTGATCTGGGTATTCTTCTAATCATTGGATATTTGGCCATTACTAGTAGTATGGTAGGTAGATTTTGGGACGAATAAATCTAGGTAAGATACCTTGATGTACGTCGGCGCGTGCCTACTTGTGTCCAATATTAAATACTAATAATTGGCTAGTAGGCTTTTGTGATCCAGTGTTCAAGGTGATTTTGTGCAATTACTAAGATTGGCAGTACTGATTTTGGAGCATAGTTGATCTCTTGAGCATAGGTGTCTGTTTTTAGTCGGTGTGTGCCAACATCTGGGATTCAGGTTGATTAAGTGCGATTACCGAGTATGGACAGTATTGATTTTGGAGCATAGGCAATCTCTTGAGCTCATGCTGCTAATTTGAACACTTGCTTCTCGAGATAGAGTCGTATTTGGGGCGTAAAGGGCTTGCCAAATCCTTGTAACCACCTTTTATTGCCAATTGAGTAGAAGACCAATGTATGTTTCAGGACCCGACATTCTGGATTTTGTGATGAATGGATTGTGATATTTTATACGTAGCCAAGGGCCAAGAAGAGCATTAAATCTTCTAGCCCCTTTTGTTGCTTATGTGCCAATTCTTGGTTGATCTATTGATTCTATTATTGTCTGACTGTCCATCCAGATTGCTTGGTTATGAGAATTTGGAGGTTATAAGCCCAGATGGTGGCCAGGAGGATGCAGAAGAGGAAGCTAGGAGAGGAAGATGGAAGCAAGAGGTCTGTAGTTGCTCTACTTCGGGGTCGTACTTGTATTCGATACATCTTTAATCTTCTCTGCTATGTTTGAGCTATATTCCATATTTCCATCTATCTCAAATGATTGAATGTTTTAAAATTATCCTTGTACAATGTTTGAATGAGATCTCATTTTTCAAAAGGAAAACATAATGTTGGTGGTAGATGGCATAGATGTACTTTTTGCCTATGCTCTGGGTCCATGATGTACTTTCCGTAACTTGTCATGGGTTTTCTTTGACTTATAACTGTGATCATCTTCTTATTCATGTAATGAAACAGCCAAATTTTTGCTTGCTTGGATGTTGGGAGAGTTTAGAGCCACATTTTAGGAAGTAGTACTTGACTGATATGACTCCATACTTTCCGTAACTTTTCATGGGTTTTCTTTGCCTTATGATATAACTTTGATCATCTTCTTATTCATGTAATGAAACAACTAAATTCTTGCTTGCTTGTATGTTGGGAGAGTTAAGAGCCGCTTTTTAGGGTACTTGACTGATCTGGACTCCGAAATACTTGGAATTTTAAACTGTTGGTAAATCTTGGTTTTTTTCTCACAGGAGAGAGATAGCTATTGGAAGATGATGCAGAAGTATATTGGCTCTGATGTAACATCGATGGTGACTCTTCCAGTCATAATATTTGAGCCAATGACTATGCTCCAAAAAATGGCCGAGGTTCATTTGTTTACACCCTTATGCAAGAAACATTTGTTCACACGCGTTTTCGATTTCAAAGTTAACCGTAGAATCATTTTCATCCTTGTTTCAGTTGATGGAATATTGCCATCTCTTGGACTTGGCCGATAAATGTGAAGATCCCTACATGCGAATGGTTTTTTCTGGTGAGTTTAATTGCTTATGGAGAATTTCTTTTGTTCCTCAATGTTGTATGGAGTATAATTTTTTTTTATCCTTGCTTGCAGCATCATGGGCTGTATCCGTGTACTATGCATATCAACGTACCTGGAAGCCTTTTAATCCTATTCTTGGCGAGACCTATGAGATGGTGAATCATAATGGGATCACATTTATATCAGAGCAGGTGAGGCAATTAAGCATTAGCCTATAATTAATCTGGTGGCAATTTTTCAGCTGGAACTGCATGTTTTCTTTCGCAGTTAGATTCTCTTAATTTTCTTGAGCAAAATCTGGTGGTGTGTCTGTTCTTATTTGAACCATGCCTCGCTTTCCCAATTAATCTTCTTGTGTATGCACTTGACAATGGTAGTTTTGATTGGTCAACTTTAGGTAAGTCATCATCCTCCTATGAGTGCCGGGCATGCTGAAAATGAGCATTTTACTTATGATGTCACTTCGAAGCTTAAGACCAAGTTTTTAGGCAACTCTGTGGATGTCTATCCAGTGGGAAGGTAAGACACGTTCTGAGCTGCTTCTTTACCGTCCATTATTGGAACACGTATCTGATATGTTCGCGGTCTCTTTATTGTCATGTTCAGAACTCGTGTGACCCTCAGAAGGGACAGTGTTGTGTTAGACCTAGTACCTCCTCCTACGAAGGTTAACAATCTGATATTTGGGCGGACTTGGGTTGATTCAGCTGGTGAGATGATCATGTCCAATTTAACCACAGGAGATAAAGTTGTCTTACATTTCCAAGAATGTGGTTGGTTTGGGTATGTGCCTAAGCCTTTCCCTTGCTAACCATTCTCTCTATTGTGTGAATACTGAGCTTCTTGTTTTCAGAGTTCATGTATTATTGCTATCATTCATAGTTCTGCCTATTTTACTTTGAAATTTGTCTGAAATATCGGCAAATATTGAAGTCCTTCATCTACATGATTATCAGAATGAAGGACATGATAAACCCAAGTCTGCTTGGTGCTCTACTGAGATCAACCTTAATTGAGTTATCTGCTTGGAGAAGTTCCGAGAAGCTATAAAATTCGGATGCTCGTGACCTATAAATTTGTGTACTTGCAGTGCGGGCCGGTATGAAGTGGATGGATATGTGTTCAATGCTGCCGAAGAACCCAAAATGTTGATGACTGGGAAATGGAATGAGTCAGTGAGTTATCAACCATGTGACAAGGATGGAGAGCCTCTGCCCGGCACAGAACTGAAAGAGGTGCAACTCTTGGAAGAAACCATATTTTGCTTCTTTAACTTTGTTTGTAACAACATTGCCGGTTTGTTAGTTTTCATATTGCCTCTTGAGCTTGTTTTGTGGGACATAATCACCTTAATTAGCAGAGAATGCACATTGGTTTCTGATGTTGATATTCATCGCTTGAATAATAATGATCTGTTATTCTCATTCATCTGCAGGTGTGGCGAGTTGCTGCAGTGCCCGAAAATGATAAATATCAGTACACTTATTTCGCCCACAAAATAAATTGTTTTGAGACTGCGCCTAAGAATTTGCTGGCATCGGATTCACGTCTGCGTCCCGACAGATATGCTCTTGAGATGAATGACATGTCTAAAGCTGGTGCAGAAAAGAGCAGGTCTTCCTTCTTTCTGTTTCTATTCCTCCAGCATCCGTTATATTTTAAGTACCGTGAGCCAGATGTCAAACGTTACAACCTTATCTGTCATTGCTCCTCCTTGATAGAACCCCTTTTTCCTGTCTAGGCTCCTGATTTTGCTATTTGTTAGAAGTTACATTGAACGGGATTTAATCTTGTTAGGTATGAGAGGAAAAATTGTGGTTCCTTGATCTGGTAATCATGTCAAGATTATTTTGCTCATGAGTTTGGTCCCTTGATCAGAATGACTTGGTAGAAACTTTCTTCAGCTTCGGGCCTAAGGTTGTGGATAAAATTTTACTCTCTCATGAAGAAGAAACACCCTTTGTTAGAAATATATTCCTTTTGGATCTCTTATCAGAAGATCCTAAGGTTTAAACTTCACAAATAGAGCTAAAAGTTGCTCTATTAAGTACCGCCTTCTTCACTAATTACTTGATTGTCTATTTCTTGATAAGGCTAACACCTAACCAAGAAAGAGATCTGTAATCTGCACAGTAATCCGTGCAACCGTTTGACTCGATACGAGGTTCCATGGACGTGTTTTTTAAAGTTCTATGAAAATAGCTCTACTTATATAGGGGTAGTGCTGATTGTTAAACTTTATATAGGGGTAGTGGGGTCCTACTGCAACAGCTTAGAGTTGTTACAGTAGGGATAATCAATGGAGATTACTGTAACAGAGTGAGATGATTTTTCCCACTTCTAAACTTGTTTTTCTTGATATAGTTTGGAGGAGAGACAAAGAGCGGAAAAGAGAAATCGAGAATCAAAAGGTGACAAGTTCATGCCTAGATGGTTTGATGCGACACAGGAGGTGGCTGCTACTCCATGGGGTGACTTGGAGATTTATCAATACAATGGCAAGTATGTTCAACACCGTGCTGCCGCTGATCATACGGCTGGTATCGACGTGGAAGACGTGAGAACAAAGGAATTCAACCCTTGGCAGTACAGTGATTCGTCTACTGCCTAAGGCATGGGTACGTATGCGGTCTATCTCTCGAACACAAATTTTGCTTCAGTATTGTATTGTGTGCCACAACATGGTTTTCGCTTGCGGGGAGCTTTATAATTCGTTTTGGTGATATTGCCAATTCTCTAAAAATTTAGAGAAAAGTGAAGTGTGAAGTTCTGTTCTCTTTCAGTGTATAATTCTGTCCCATTTGTTCTACACTGCATATCGCATCTTTGAATAAGAAATTATGAAGCTGGACGATACACTCTAGATTATGTGCATTGGTATCGAACATATGGACGCTCATGATGATGCATTGTTGCTTTCCACATTTGATCAACGTGCTACAACAAGACGACTGTTGCTTCTGGTATTCGAGGCTGCTGTGTCAGTTTTCTGATATGCCCCATTTTCTGGAATTGTTGCTAGCAATGTTGAGTGCTGGCGTGAACAGAAATGACTTTCCTCAGTTACTCTTCCCTCCGAAATTTGCGTGCTAAGTGGTCTTGCTGTTTCTGCTGGTGTCTCTGCTACCTATATTCAGGAATCATGACCGGTGTCGTATCTTTTGTTTGAAGGATGATGAAATTCACTTCTGTGTTTCCCTTTTGATTCAGATGTCGGCACTGGCCTTTGCATTCGCCTGATAGACATACAACAGCAGATATTCAGCCCAGATCCTCGACTGGGACGCTGTGCAAATTTAAAGCCACCTGAATCCAGACCAGAGATTCCTTCGCTGGCATTTTAGTTCATGTAAGTAGATAATCGGTTTCATTTGTATTTTGCGCCAGCTAATGCTCATTGTTGTTTGAACAAGCTGTTTATAGGCGATAGCCTCGACGTGTGTTTGATTTGCCTTTCGTTGCTTCGAAACCATCGGGAACTTATAGCGGTATGCTTTTCGAGAATACAGAAGTAGTTACAATTTCAATACAGAAGTATCGTGAGATGACGATTGTCGTGCAAGTGTTTCATGTTTGCCATTGATGCTTGTATTACTTGCTAATTAAATGAGCTCTAGTCTCTATTTGCCATTGATGGTCGAGATTGGATCGTTTATGAATGGGCAGATCTCATTTATGATATGATTCATATGAATATTGATAATATGACTTTTATGTTATTTGTGTTCGTTACGGGGAACAATTGTCATCTCTTATACTCGTGGCACTGGGTCCCACGACAACGTGTAAGATTAAGATTAGGAAGAATCACGACAACCTTATCTTTATCCCCTGTATTTTCATTTGAAAAGGATTCTCTATTTTTTCCTGACTTTTTGAATAAAATGACACGGAAGATAAATGGGATGCCAACTGTGACCAATAATTTTGTTCGCTTTTCCACGTGGGATGTCCTCTTTGACAACGGATTTCCTCTGAATTATTGGCCACATAAATGTTTATTGTTTGTATTTTGATTTATCATTGGAAACCGGATGTCATTGTAAACCTCTGACGGACGATGACAATAAAAACTTATGAAAACTTTTCGTCCTATATTTATTGAAATATTTTAATTTAATATGAGTGTTAAATCTGTATGTATTTTGATAAAAAAAGAATATTTTTTGATAGTGATAAGATTTATAGTAGTATTTATGAGAGAAGATAATAAGAGTATTATAACAGATGAGATTGATTTGATATTTTTTTATGTTAAAAGGTTATCAAAATAAAAAAGATTGTATTTTTTTTTAAAATGATCAAATATGAAAACATTGCGATTAATATGAGACGGGATGCGTATTTCTTTCGTCCCATAATTTTTATAACAGTATATCTTTTGAACTGTTTCGTCTTTATTCTTTAACAATATCAAGAAAAAATTAAATTGACTTAAAATCAAAATTCATAACTTAATTTATCATTAATATTTTATAATAATTTAATAAAAAATAATATTTAATTGAATTAAATTAATTAGATCTCGAAATACATGACACTGTAACAATTTTAGGACGGATGGAACATATACAAGGATATTCTTGCATTCTCCTCAATTTAAAAGAATGGGAGACTATTCATGCTTTCTTTGTTTCATAAAAAATCAACATTTTAACTGGGTATATTCATCGAGATGAATTTTGATTATCGTTATGAAATGATTAAATATTATTTTACGTAAAATTAGTGTAAAACATTAATCTTAATACTAAGTTATATACTTTTACATTATGGAAAGGGGTCTACAAAAGATCATTGTTTGATTAGATGAAAAAACTCGTCAAAATATTTGCTGATGATTAACGATAAAAGTCAAAATATTTTCACTTTTTCATGGGACATATGGAGTAATATTTACGCTCTAACTAGTGCACCAAGTGACAAGCCAAGTTTTTGTCACTATATAAATTAGAAATAAAACACAGACGTTGCACGAAATGAATGATGTTGTTGTGGCAATATTTGTTTAAGCAGTGTAAGCCTTGTGATTGCTTTATGTTCACTTGGTAGAAAGGAACAAACCTGTTATGCCGAATAAGTGAATATATATACTTTAAGTGGTGCCAACATTGGACTTCTATATTTACCTTAAATGTTTTTCTTTTTCTTTTCTTTTCTTTGCTTGAAGGCCTCTTGTATGGTTCAACATTCATCTTTATACTTCTTTCCGTCATCTATGAAACTCATGTCTACATTTACATGCTGTCCCACCTTCCTCTCTGTATAGTCTTATAGGGACGAATGAATATTCGAAGATACTGTACATACTCATTGTTTAACCAATAATATCATTTTATGTTGTCGGTGTTAACATCCTTCTTTTCACACAGACATATAGTCTTCTCGTGCCAAATTTTAAAGACATGTTTCAAACTAATTTTATCATTCTGACAAAAAAAAAGGTTATTTGAGAGGAACTTACAATTTTCCTGGTTATATCTAAAAGTGCTTAAACACCAAACGAAAAATATGTTCAACACAAATCACATGATATACTTGAAACTTATCCGTAGCCACAAAAACGACAAACACATCCAAAATGAAACCCGAATCCGCATGGCATTTGCCAAGTGACTATTTATGGAAAACAAATCCCAATCAAGTAAAAAAGACACAAAAAAAAAGAGAGAGAGAGACATTATTCCATATCCTAGTGAACAAACGTTTTTCTCTCGGTGACACTAGCCACACGATCAACACCCTTTCTCCACGTGTCAAGATCTCAGACCATGTAAGAAACTCGTGGGCCACAGACCATGGTGAGAGCTGGTCAATAGGTAGTTTAATCCACCGGCAATAACCGGTCCCCCGCTGACGAATACCGGTGACAGTCAATGATTTATAAGAATCGCTTGAGGGGGTTTAAGCGGATGGGTCCGATGTGGGTAGTTTTTCTCAAGGGTTTTTGGTGATCACATTAAAAAAAATTAAATTAAATATTCAGATAAATTCCAATTCCATAAAGAAAAAGCAATCTTTTTTGGGTTTGTGAAAATTTGTGTGGGGAATTATGGGATGATTGAAAACGTGAAGTTATTTTGGTGTCATTTCGATTTCGATTTGGGTTTCGAAGTTGGTGAGATATCGTTGTGATCTCGGCGGTGGTCCGATCTCGAATTCCGGCGGTGTTTTGGGTTCAGCGACGGTGAAAGATTCGAACTTTGAAGGTGAGAGATTCGGATTTGGAATCCCAATTGAGAATTCTGTGTTTTTATTTAAAGCACAATTTTTCCGAATTTTGTTTATTGTTTTTGGTTGTGGGTTTTGCATCTTGATGTGATTGGTTGATCTGATTTTTCATTTGGGGTTGTGAATTCAAGTGGGTTTGATTCGAGGAATCAAAAAGTTGGGTTTTTGGGGCTGAATTTTGGACGATCATTGATGATGATGATGAAGAAGATTGGGGGTTTTTGTGATCCCGTGATCGTTGATGGGGTTTTGGGGGTTTTGTTTATTATGAGATTTAGGATGAATTATCACTTGTGCGATGAATTCTGGGTTGTAATTGGGTTTTAGATCATGTATCATTTCAGGGTATCGAATTATGGGTAGAGATCGCGGTATGACTTCGATGTATGCTTGGGCTGGATCGTCGTACAAGGGTTTTAGATCATGAAAATCAAGGGTTTTGGATCAGAACTGGGTTTCAGTTGCTTTACCCATTTTTGATTCCATGGTATCCATCATGTGATCTAAGCTTTCAGTTGCTTGATTCCATGGATGGATGGATGGATGGGCTCCATCATGTGCAATGCTTCTTTTTAGATCTATTTCTCGTTGTTGGTTTTTGAAAGGTAGTTTCAGGGGTTTCGAGGTGGGAGAGATCATCTTTCCACGGTTGTGTGCCAGGTACGTCTCCGTTATGTCTCGGAGACGTGCCTTCACGTGTCCTTATAATATGTATTGGATGCGCATACCCGGGAGCCTGAGGCTTCATAGGAAACAAATGATCAATTGAAAAATTGTGTTGCATTGGATGAAAAGACCGCAACCTTGATTTCTCTTCCAATGGTCATGAAATTATTTGTTGATATGTGTTGTTTTAGGGCATATTCAGCAATGCGAAACACGTGGTATATCTATTCTAAATGTGAACTACCCAATTTGTATGATCCGTAGATGTGTTTGGAGATAATTATGGTCATTGAAGTGTATTGATTAATTGCGAAGTCTCTGAGAAGCTATGCGTTCTCCGAGCAATTTTTATGACCAATGTTTGTTTACGCTTCATGGTCACTTCCTGTAGTTGGTCTTAAAATCTTGTAGGTCTTATTCATTGGCTTAACGGCTATTGAAGGGAATGATTAGTTTTAAGGAACGTTGAAAAATGAATTTTTGTAAATAGGCGATTATGGAAAAAAATATAACCAGGTATTAATCATTAATGCATTGCTGTCTCATTTCTTTACTGCTGTAAACATAAACTACTCCAAAGTTTTCATTGTGTCGCCTTAATTATTTCCCCCTCGGTTTTTGTTATATATATTTCTTTGTGTCACGAGCCACAATGAAATCCGAATTCTTTGAGCATCTTTATGTGCATTCCTAAATCATGCTGGCTGCTTTCCTTGTCAAACATAATGTGATTGATCTTACCAGTCAGATTTCTTGTTGCAGAAAACCATCGCGGGCATGTTCTCTGCGATATGGTGTTGCAAAAAAGGTTAGATTACGGATTTGTTGGTTACCAGGTCCCATGGATTCCTCAGGCTAAGAGGTCTGCCAGGGTAAATTCTATTAAAAACTTGGTTGATCATTGTTGTTTGTTTTATAATTCTTATTGCCCTCACGCCACGGTGATTTAATGGTGCAAACTTTTGGTTTCCAACTTCAGCGGAGGGTCCCTATTAAGAAGAAAGTGGAAGATAATCCACTGCAAGCATTTGATTTGTTGGCTACTGTGGCTGGCAAATTACTTCTCGAGGGAGAAAGCTCTGTTGCTGTTAAAATTACTGGAGAAGATCAGGAGATAGATGTCGGGGCTGCGGTACAAGAAGAAAATGAATGTGATGAATTCAAGCCTCCAGGAATTGAATCTCTTGATAAAGGAAGTTCAAGGAGTAATCTTTTTGTGAAGGAACCTGGTTTTCAAGCTGAAAATCTGCACAATTCATGTGCGGAGCCTGATGTGCGATATCTGGCTGCCGTAACTTCTGATCATCTTTCGAAGGTTTCTTCTTTTCAGAATATAGTACAGAACAACGATGAGAATGAACTTAAGATTCTTCCTAGCAAGATCAAGGGTTCTGTCCACAAACATGAATCTTCTCTTTATAATTTAGAGGGTCACGTCATGGAACAGCAGCAATGTATAGCAATTAACAATGGACAGGTGTCCTTTCAGGTCTGGCCTGATCTGTGCAGCGCAGAGGATCCCATGATTTTGGATGGGAAACCTCCTGCACTTATTAGCTCAGATAGTTGTGCCAAAGTATCTTTGAGCGAAGACCACTATCAGCGTGGTTCACTTTCCCTATGTAGAGATAATGTAACTTTAGTTAGTAGAGATGATGACGAAAACTCTTCTGGGTGCACTCAACGTAGCACCACTATGGCAGCCACTAGGTTACCAAGGTGTTCTAGTGAGCTCAGAATAAAGAACCCTTTAGCATTCGAGTATTCTGCAGCGGCTCCGAAATTGAAGGATGGAGATCTTTCTGATTCTGGTAACTTTTCGACTTGATGTTATTTCCTTAATGTCCATTATGCCTTTTTGAGACGTTATCATACTGATATGCTCATACTTGCCATTGCTTTGGTCTTTTTGTAGGTGGGGATTCGGCTTCTGCCTACCATACCAGGAAAAGCATCTTGAAACGACAAAGGTCCCAGAGGATCTATCCTCCAAAGAAGAGGACGGTTTTCAACTATAGCTCGGGATCTAGTTGCGACGGGATTAGTGCTTTAAAGATGACATATGAGTTGCCACTTAAGGCTGCGGATATTACCGCTTCTGATCATGGTGTGAAAAGGCATGGAGGCATGTTTCTTTTCATCTATGTCAGTTTTTTTAAAAACGGAAACCTAGTTCGCTACTATAATGTCACTTACCCTGTTTTCACGTGATCTGGCAGATTCTGGCTCGTCTTCTTCAGTTGGCGATCAAAAGGCATCAATCGGAGCCAAGGAACCCCATGGTATGAATCCAACTCATGGAACAAGAGCAATTTATCTGTACATTTTCGACTTGGTTAGGATTCATAAATCCAATTTTTTTCTCTTATAGAGACTTCTTATTTTACTCAGTGAAGCTTAGGATTAAGTCTTTCCGGGTACCAGAGCTACTTATTGAGATATCGGAGACGGAAACGGTTGCTTCTTTGAAGGTATATTTTTAATACTTTAGTTTGACGCTATTATAAGATGCCACATGATGATTTGTATTTTCACCCAAAAAAAAAATGAAAAAGAAAGAAAAAGAAAGAAAAAAAAAAAGAAAAAAAAAGAAAGAAAAAAGGAAAAAGAAATGGTGTGGTTAGTACTAGGTATGTGGCGGTGAATTTTTAGGAGGTCTGATTGCCCAATTTCCACCATTTATTAGCTCTAATGAGGCAGTTTGAGCACATGCCACTGTGGCTTGCTGGACAAGCGGTGGTACCATCTCTCTCTGCCTCCCTGATGATCATGTCATGCCGCAATCTGTTTATACCCGGATAACTTTTGTTTCCGTGTTTCCTGCTGTACATTCTCATAAATGACTATCCAATTAATAGATACTTGATACTTTTATAACTTGGATAAATATTTTGGGTGCTTTCGTTTTTTTTTCCCTGTAGAGGACTGTTATGGAAGCTGTCAGCGCAATGCTTGAAGATGGATTGCGGGTTGGAATACTGTTTCAGGGGAGAAAGATCAGAGATGACAATAGGACATTGATTCAGACTGGCATTTCGCACAATAGCAGACTAGATGCTTTGTCTTTTACACTAGAACCCTATGCTTCTCAAGCCATTGCGCCAGTAACTTGTGAAGGTCATCCTCTTCAGCCCAGGAGTGTGCCTCAGCCTTTGACAAAGTGGGTATTGTTATTTCTGCATTTGAAAATCTTTTAAATGTTTTCCTTGTTCATGCACTTAGTTTTGCATACTTTGTGCGAGGCTCATCTTATTGAGTGTGGATTTCAATTTTTCTAAATCAGGTGTCTTCCAACAATAAGCGCAGTGCAGCAGGACGTGTTGCTGCCTTCGGCAGGTATTCCATCGAACAATCTTAGTCTGGGTACTGCTGCAGAAAGTGATCATGATTCGGCACCTTCTCCCCCTGAGGTAGTAGAGAAGAGCACTTATGATTCCAGAGCCTTGGTGCCCATTCCAGAGGCAAATGTCAAGCCGCTAACCGTGATTCCCATGCAAAAGAAATCAAAGGAAACTGAGATAGGGCAGCGTAGGATCCGTAGGCCTTTCTCTGTCTCTGAAGTCGAAGCGCTTGTGCAAGCAGTTGAGAAACTCGGAACTGGAAGGTATTGTACATTTCATCGCAGTGACAAGTTTCCGAAGTTTGAAATGTATCCTTAAACCAATAACTGTCTGGATGCAAAAGTTCCCATAGCAATTTCTTTTCCCTGCAGATGGCGAGATGTTAAGCTTCGAGCTTTTGATAATGTGAAGCATCGAACATATGTCGACTTAAAAGTAAGAAACCGGCTGCTTCCCTGCTGATATAGCTACTTCTTCGTTGCTGATTTCGGTTAACTTATTCCCTTTTTTGCTTGCTGTCAATGCCATATAAATTCATGACGGATTTAGATAAATTTATTAGTACTATCTTTTGTTCTCTTTATTTTGGGGCATATGGTTTGAGTTACGGACTCACAGTCCATTGATCTTGAATAATGATCAGGATAAGTGGAAAACACTGGTGCACACCGCCAGAATCTCGCCCCAGCAGAGGAGGGGAGAGCCAGTACCGCAAGAGCTGCTCGACAGGGTCCTTGCTGCTCATGCATATTGGTCACAACACCAAGTCAAGCAGCAGCAGCCGCAGCTCAAGCCACCTGCAGAGGCCTGTCGCCTCCTCCTGTGAGAACTTCCTTCTCACCGACAATGGACAGATCCTGGCGGATGTTCATATAACAAGCCAAGGGGATTAAGTCCTGCATTGTGACAGTATACCATTGTTAATTTACTTGTTGCTATTGTCAATTATGTAAAAAGCAAAATGACTCCATATCAGAAGACAGGGTTCGTAGGAGTTTTACTATATCCTTTCTATCCGGGACGAGATCAGCCTTTCCTGTATGGGAAAGAGAACTCCTATGTCCCGCGTTGTAAATGGTTGATGGAATAATGTCTATTTCTAACAAAACGGCATTCTGACATGGTCTCGATTCGTTTCTGTTTTTAACGATTCACTAACATAATTGTTAGATAGGTTGGTCTAGTGGTGTTCGACTCAACATTCTTCTTGAAGGTCTTGGGTTCGAATCTTACTAATCTTAAAATCCAGGTTGACCACGTCCATTGACTTCGGTAGTGTCCGAAGGATTAGTCGAGGTGCACGCGAACTGATCCGAACATCCTCATCACAAAAAAAAAAAAAAAAAAAAAATAGTTGTTAGATGATGGAATTCATTTTGTTCTAGTATTGTTGATTTACGAAGGTTCATGTTCGGAAAGAGATAACTATTTAGAACATCGATTTTAAGAGTTATAGGCCGATAAAAAATAAAGGATACATGAAGAGTTACAGTAACATATCAACTACAGTTCGAGATGGCTGATATCTGCGAATGGCATACGCAGTTTAAGAGTATGATCCATGATGCTATATTCTTTGAACTGTAAATGGTATATCCGCACATGTGATCCTGTTAATTATGTGATCCAGTTGATTGGTTGAGTGGTTATCCTTATTATGGCGTGGGCCAAACCAAAGGATATGATCAGCTCAGAATCAATGGCCTACAATAAATCATGGTTGTCTGATATGAATATGTTGTTTTACTATTGTCAATGAATCATGGTGAATGTTCTGTGATCTATGGCAGACATATGATCTTTGCAGCTCATCTTTTTATTCACCCACCACAAAGTTTAAAGATGTTGACCTTTAAGTTAGATCGTGGAACTTTTGGATTTTTTGATCGAATTAATTTCTAAAGTTGTTATCAAAACATGTGTGATACTTTGGTTACGAGTTCGAATCATAATGTCACCTTCGACTAGAATAAAAGTTTCATTTATTTCGTGCTTTCATTTGCAATTTATTTCGAGTCCAGATACACTCGTTGTCGTATGTTTGCTAGGCCTAAGTCCAGCTGAAACCATATCAGCAGCCCTATCAGAAAACGGCCCACTTCGAGAAGCCCAATCAACACAAGGATGTGCAAAAGGCCTGCAGGCCATGTGAACATGTGATTATGAATCACGCCAACCAATTTCTGCTTTTGACTCTAGCTGTTATAACATCATGTGCTGTATCGTGCAAACCGTAACTTCATGCCGGAATCAGGCCGACAATGGTCACCAAACGGAAACGCGGAACTGAAACAAGCATGGGTATGAGGTTGTATCATATACGAAATCGGAGGCTTAGCGCTCGCTTCTCAAGTTCAACTATGTCGAGATAACCGTCATTTTTTAAGGCTGGCACTGTATTCGGAGTTGGAGAACACCTGAACGGCTTGACCTTAGCCAACTGCTAAAGAAAAATAGTGTGCGAGAAGAAGAGTTTCCTGCACGGCAAGCCAAGTTGGACTAAACCTCAACAGCGAGTCAAGTACTGGTCAAAGCGTGGTATGCTTGTCAAGTAAGTTATCGTCTCCGAATTGAACGACAAAAGCACAAAACGCAAATGGATTTATCATAGTATTATTGAGATGATATATGGAATCTTTTACGTCAGCCAACATCCAATGCAAAAAAGAAAAGAAAAAAAAAACATTATATGATTATGTATATTGTTTAATCATATATTGTTTAAAGATTTTAAATGAGTTGGATCATTTTTTAAATTGAAAAACCCAACAATATTGTGCAAGAAAAATAGGATATGGAATTTATATAAAGTAAGCTGAATCATGATTATATCATTCAACATTTAGCTTAAGATGATTCAATTACTACGAAGTTATGAACTTGCATGGATGGATATGCTTTTGCCATCGTCACGTGACTCATATCATTTGGTTTATATTCGTCTCACAAATAGTTTTGACCAGAGGGAAAACTGACAAGACATCAAACTAAAAAGCTTGGGGTTCAAGGAAACTTTTCAACTGTACACAAAAGAATACTAATCCACGGATCATTTTCTTTCTCTCAAGTCTCATCCACTCCAAGACCCCTCCTCACTTCAACTTCTCTGTTTGATCTCTCACAGTTACCTCTCCACATCCTATCAAGGTGATCTCAAATTCTTATCATCTTGAATTTTTGAGAAGTTTCCTGGGTTCCTCACGTTGGCTGCAGGGAAGGGAATCAAAGTTCCTTTGTTGACTTTTTTTTCTGCTTCATGGATCGACTTTGGCGGGTTCCTCGATTGTTTTTGAGTCCTTTTTCATCTGGGTTTCTGCTAATTAGCTCAATTAATAAGTCAATTTGATTGTTGTTTGGGTTGATTGTTTGGTCCAATTAGGGTTTGGTGGGTTGATTTGTAATTGGAGCACAGAAGAGTATGGATCATTCCAAGTTTGGAGGAGACCCAAATGGTGTAAATGGTTACCCACATGGGAATGGAGATGTTGCATCTGGGTTTGTTGAGTCCTTGAACTATACAGGTTTGTATGAGTATAAAGATCCATCCTTGGAGTTCAACTTTGTGAACCCTCCTAGTCCGCCTTTCGGGGCATTTCCCAATGATTTCGGCCTGTCTGGGTCTGTCGTTGATCCTCGTTCCGCCTCGAGTCCGCAGTTTGGGGCGGTTCTTGACGATTTCAGTTCATCGAATTCGGGCACTACGGGTGCTGATGTTCCATTCAGTCCAGGGCTTCAGGTTCTCCTTGATGGTTTTGGTTCATCTCCTTCAACTGAGAGTCCGGCTCCTCCGAGCCCTCAAGTCGAGGATTTTCTTAATGATTTTATTTCTACGCCTTCTTCGGGGGCAAGCCCTGAAGTTCACTCTCCAGATGATAGTGAGGCTGATCCTGTCCTCAAGTACATCAATCAGATGCTCATGGAGGAGAATATGGAGGAGAAACACTCCATGTTCACGGATCCTTTGGCTCTCCAAGCTGCAGAGAAGCCCTTCTATGATGCTCTAGTTCATGGCTATGTGCCATCACCAGATCAACAACCTTTTATAGATCAGTTTGTGGAGGAGAGCCCTGATGGTGTCTTCTCAGAGAGCATTGATGGTGTCTTCTCCGGGTCAACCTCCAGTGATCATAGTTCCAGTGCGACCAGCTCAGGTGATCCTCCTGCATTGGGTGGGAATCAGCTACCCTCGGTACAAACTACCCTTGTTGACAACTCCTTGCGACATTCCAGCTTTTCGGAAGCATCTGTGGGTGCATTTGGTAGTTTAAGCAGCAATAGAAACGGGCCAATGAGTGGCTCTCATGGTATGCCGATGGACCCGAATTTCTTCAGTCAGAGAGAATCCATGTTGCTGTTTCAGAAGGGGATGGAGGAGGCTAGCAAGTTCATTCCTAAAGCTGCCAACCTGGTTGTCGATCTTGAAACTATGACCTTCCCTGATGATGGTGAACCTAAGGGAGCTACAAAAATGACGGTGAAGGAGGAGAGGGAAGAATCCGCTGATAGGTCTAGTGGAAGGAGGGTTCATAGACGGGAGGATAGTGATTTAGAAGAAGGTAGGAGTAGCAAGCAATCAGCTGTCTCTTTCGATGAAGCTGAGCTGTCCCACATGTTTGATAAGGTTTTATTGTGGCATCCTGTAAGCTGTATCACAAATCCTTACATGCCAAAGGGGGAAGGGGACTGCCTGAATGAGAATGGACATTCAGAGGACTCAGACGGTGCAGATGGTCATCCTAAGAAGCATGAGAGTAAAAGAAATGTGCTTGATTTGAGGACCCAGTTGATTCTATGTGCGCAAGCTACTGCATCCGATGATAGGAGGACAGCTGATGAACTACTAAAGCAGATTAAGCAGCATTCTTCTCCTGAGGGAGACGGAGCTCAAAGGTTGGCCCATTATTTTGCTAACGCCATGGAGGCACGGTTGACTGGTACTGGTTCTCAGATATATACGGCTCTGGCACCGAAGAGGATAAGTGCAGCTCAGATTATAAAAGCTTTCCAAGTTTTCCTTACTACTTGTCCATTCAAGAAGATGTGCATGGGTTTTTCTATACTGTCGATAGTGATGGCATCAGAGAAAGCAAAAACGCTTCACATCATAGATTTTGGGATTCTATATGGATTCCAGTGGCCAGCTCTAATCCAAAAACTTGCTGAGCGTCCTGGCGGACCTCCTAAGCTTCGTATTACCGGGATAGAGCTTCCCCAGCCTGGCTTCCGCCCCTTGGAACAAGTGGAGGAAACAGGATGCCGCCTGCAAAAGTACTGTGATCGCTTCAATGTACCATTTGAGTATCAAGCCATAGCACAAAAATGGGAAACAGTTAAAATCAAAGATCTTAATATCAGGAATGATGAATTTGTCGCGGTGAACTGTCTGTACCGGTTCAAGAACCTTCTTGATGAGACGGTGGTGGTGGATAGTCCAAGGAGCACTGTTCTTAACCTGATAAAAAAGATTAAGCCAGATGTTTTTGTTCACAGCATTGTGAACGGGTGCTTCAATGCGCCTTTTTTCATCACTCGGTTCAGAGAGGCACTTTTTCATTACTCCACCATGTTTGATATGCTGGATGCTACTATCAACCGAGAACAGCCTGAAAGGACGATGTATGAGAGAGTGTTCTGTGGAGGGGAGATTATGAATGTTGTAGCATGTGAGGGCACAGAGAGGATCGAAAGGCCGGAAACGTACAAGCAATGGCAGACTCGGATTATGAAGGTTGGGTTTAAGCAGCTCCCATTGGATCCAGAGACCATGGAGAAAATGAAATGGAAGGTGAAGAAGTTCTACCACAAGGATTTCTTAATTGATTCGGATGGCTGTTGGATGCTGCAGGGATGGAAGGGCCGCGTTGTCTATGCAAGTTCAGCTTGGGTTCCTTTAGAATCCTCGAGTGCTCAAATCCGGTGGTCTTTTGACTATTAGAGCTGTGGTACTTTTGCTTTCTGTACTGTCTCGTACGGAGAGGATGCATGGAGCAGAAACTATAGTACTCTTTCCCTCGGGGTTTAGTACCGAGATCGTGGGCTTGATGGCTGTCAAATCTAGCTTGATGGGTAATTTGGTGTGCTCTTCAGCTATGATGCATCTGCAATATGGTTTTCCTCGCCAGCAAAGGACGTGTGAAGCTTACTCGGATTACTATCTGCCGAAAGCTGTAGCTCCTTGCAACTCCTGGCGTAATCAGTATTATGTTCATTTCCACTCCACAATAACTGCTGGTTCATTATAATGTACTAATTGATCTAGCTAGTTTGCGGTAGATATTCCACCATGTTTCTTACTACTCCTCATGTACCAGTAACTCATGGTGTTAGATTTCTTATGTAACCCGTGTCTGTTCTCGGTTCTTGGCATAGGAGATGAGACTTGGTGTATTCTAGTACAATCTGTACTTCGGAGTATGCAGTTCAATGCGTTGCGAATCGCTACTTACTAAGTATTCCCTTTTGTTTTTTCAGTATGCATTTCATTGCTGCGGTTATTGTGGTTACCTTAGAAGTTGTAGAATTGAAAGTGGGGGATGTCGGTGATTGTATGCAGGCAAAGTCAGCCACGAACTTAGCTACCCAGTCTTGAAATCACGGTATTCTGATAGTTACTATACTCTTGAACATAGTGACCCAGCCAAGGATGGTAAGAAGTTTGGGAGTGGGATTGTCATGGGCGTGAAAAGATCACTGCATTTTTTTCTGTTGAGAACGTGTTTGGCAAATACGAGGAGCTAAGCTGCTTGTCTGTTGATGAGGGAGCATTGCACCGTTATATTGGGCTTTCTTCTCTTTGTGATTTGCTTGGTCATTGTGCAAGCCTCATGTAACAGCTGGTTTTCAATTTCACATAAACAAGGTAGAGAAAAAAAAGGACGCACGAGTCTGTGGACTGACCCATAAACCATCAAGCTTAGCTTAGATAGATATCTAATCAGGATTTGATTCGTTCATGTTGTGCGCCACCTATATGTAGGTTGCATTCGTTCATGTCTTACCGTGACAGAATTCAAATGGTATCAGGTCCGATGGTTCGATCACACGGTGATCATCATTGGAAAGGCATGGCTTGTTTCCTAGTTCAGAAACCTTTGTTGAACCAGCAATACCGATTATGGTGAGTGTGGCTATGCCATACGGCGCCGTGCCGTGCCATGCCAAGACATGTCATGTGCTGTTACACAGGACACAGGAAAATACAGTCAAGTGTATTTCTAAGCTTAAATGAAAGGTCAGGGTGAGCCAACTCAAATACCCTGACAAGACTTTGCCGTCCCCATTGCTCATAGCCATACCTTTCATGCTTCATGTAATCCTCTTGAATTTTTGTGGTGCTGTTTTTGGCTATTATTATGCACTGTCATCTTCCTTGTCGCAGCTCTCAGTCAAGATAACACATTTGTTGCGCCAGGAAGATATACTTATCTCTCAGTTTCCCATGTCTGCTGTTGGCATTCATTCAAGTTGCAGGATTCAGCTGCGTGGATCGATCATGTCTCCATCTATCAGATTTCTTATGCTTTCTATGTCCTGTGATGTCTCCGAGTTCGCCTTGTATCTGAAGTTGCTTTTAGACAACCACATGTTCCATGATCTCGGCCGTATGGTACGTGTTTTTATTCTTTCTGTTAGATATAACTACATTCTTGGGCCTATTACTCTTATTTTAGATTTTTGATAGAACGCGTTTTTTGACATGATATCAAAACAGCTCGTGGCATGAGGTCACGAGTTCTATCTGTCTTCAATTCTGATTTTTTATAGAACTGATTTCTCGACGCTTTCTTGATCATCAGTTCTTCATAACAATGAATTCCATGATGATTTAGAACTTGAGATCTTGTGTTGAAGCTTGAGTGGTGCTTGGTAATATGAAGTTCTTGGTTTATTCTTGATAATCTGAAACTATCGTGTTTGGGAAAAAGGAATATGATATTATCCTTATGTGTTGTTAGGAATTAATAGATAATGAAGATTAAATTATTAGAAAATTTTTAAAACAAAAACAATTTTAAAAAAATCTTCCCACCAACGAACTCTCTTTCCCCGTCATGTTTCATGTCTTTGTTGTTGCTGGTATTCAGATATTCAGGTCAAGTACATGGACAATGATCCTCGCCATCACGGGCAATCTGAATTTCCAAACACGGGCAGATTCTATCCTGATTCTTCCCTTGAATTCGCAAGTCACGAATCAGGTGTCTCGTGGATCGCGCCGCAGCCTTATCAAGGAACCTTTGAGCACCGTGGTTCAGCTGATCTTTCGCGGCCGTTGAATGATTTCAGTGAACCTAGTAATCTTGTTAATGGTCTTGCTTCTCTTCGCCATGGAAATAGGCTACAGTTCCAGCAGGATACTGTTTACATGCCTTTCTATGAAGGGAATGACTCGAATCTCGGTCTATATTTGGGTCTGAGAGCAGGCCCGAGTCATCTAGATGAAGATACGACGGAGGTTCCTGATGTTCCGGATACCTGTTTCAACTATATTAGTGATCTTCTCGGGGAGGAAGACCCGAGTGATAAGCCAGGGACGCTGAACGACTACTTGGCTTTCAGGTCGTACTATCAGTCTCTAGATGATGTCCTTCACCAGCCAAGTCCATTTCCTTCGTATCGAGAAATCCCAGTATCCGTTTGCTCGACCTCTAGGAGTCTGGAGGACAATATGAATCCGTGTTCAAGTAGCTATGGAAGCAATGGCTATGTAACGTCCGATAGTTTGAATGAGCTTTCCACCGATAATCTCTTCCATACCTCCGTCCCTTCAAACCTGATGACCTCAAGGAGGAACGATGGAGGCAAGCTCGACCAGTTCGTGGGAGATTCTGTGTTAGATAGAAACAGAGATTCCATATTTTCACTTCTTGAGGGAAGACCATCAACAGAAGGAAAGGGAAAGGGAGCAGATAGAGCGGATAGAGGTGAGGTACAGAGTTGTCCGAACAACTTGTATGGGAAGGAGCTGAGGATACATGGTCGAGATGAGGGTAATGCTGCTGATCAAGATGAAGCGAGGAGTAGCAAGCAGCCAGCGGCATCCACAACTAACACATACGAGCAGATAGTGCAGTATGAGGATGACTTGTTCTGCCCCGAGGGCAGGGATAAGAAGGTGGCATCAAAGGGTATGGCGAAGGCAAGAAAAGCCAACAGTGGGAGCAGTTCACAAGGCTCTAACAGAAAGGCGAATAAGAAGGCTCAGGCCGCTGCAGAAAACGTTGTCGACCATTATGATCTTCTCACACGTGGTGCGCAGGCTATTTCCAACATGGAGATCCCCGTTGCTCAGGACTTGCTCAAGAAAATCAGGCTGCATTCGTCTCCGTATGGTAACAGCGCTGAGAGAGTTGCTCATTACTTCGCCAATGCCCTGGAGTCACGCTTGTTAGGAACCAGATCTGCACCAGGTCTGCCTTCAGAACCAGTTTCTGTGTCCGACATCCTCAAGGCTAATCGCATATATGTTGCAGCTGTCCCGTTCAAGATAATGTCCTATTATGTATCGAACAAGACAATAGCGATGCTGGCTCGAAATGTGTCGCGGCTTCACGTCATTGATTTTGGTATTTCCTTGGGCCTCCAGTGGCCTTGCATCATAAACAATCTCTCAAAGCGACCTGGAGGCCCGCCAAAGCTCCGCATCACAGGCATTGATTTCCCTCAGCCTGGTCTCCGGCCAGCGGAGAGGGTACTGGAGACAGGTCGCTGCCTAGCCAGTTACTGTGCACGGTTCAACGTGCCCTTCGAGTATCATCCCATTGTAAATAACTGGGAGAACATCAAACCAGGAGATATCTACATAGAAAGAGATGAGCTGGTTGTGATCAACTGCATGTACAGGTCGCAGCATCTGCTCGACGAGAGCATGGATCTGAACAGCCCGAGGGACGGTTTCCTATCCTTAGTTAAACAGCTTCGACCACATTGCTTCATCCACGGAATAGTTAACGCTGCATTTGGCAAACCCATATTCATGACTAGGTTCAAGGACGCGTTGTCTCACTACTCGACGTTGTTTGATCTCTTCGAGGCTACAATGCCCCGAGGAGATCAGGAGAGGCTGCTCCTGGAGAGCAAAGTCTGCGGGAAGGAAGTGATGAACGTTGTGGCGTGTGAGGGTGCTGAAAGAGTCGAGAGGCCCGAGACATACAAGCGATGGCAGCTACTTCAGCGACGAGTTGGGTTCGAGCAGGTTCCGTTAGACCAGGAGCTGTTGAAGAGTGCCAGGGCAATGGTGAGGAGGAACTTCAGTGAGCTGTTTGTGCTGGATGAGGATTCACAGTGGGCTGTTCAAGGCTGGAAAGGGAGGATCTTGTATGCCATCTCATGTTGGAAAGTTGCATGAAGTTCTGTTAGACAAATACTGTTTAGACTAATACAACTGGTCCGGTTTCATAAAATTTTCAATCAATGACAGATGGTAGCTAAATATTGATGCTTTAGCTTAGGTATCGTAACGATGCTTGACGATGTCGCAGTGGGGCTGAGTTTTCGTGTATATAGATCAACAAACTCCGACTGTTATAATGTTTTGTTTTGCATAGGACGGATGAGTAATACATCATAAAGGAATGCTAATGGCACCCTTTCTTAGGATTTTCCAAAAATAATTATCACAAATAAATCTATAAAAAAAATATACAAATAATATATTTAATATTTCTTTATCCCTTGCATCTTGGCATGGATGTAATAGAAGTTAGCAATAGCAGTGAAAAGTCAACAGGAGAAAGTTCACGGCCACAGTTGTTGGCATTTGACAAACGATGCTATACCAATATGCACGATTTCGACAATTTCATGGGCATTTGACCTAATATTTCCCCCAAATTGATCTCAGAATCAAACATCTTTAGTGTATATTTTTCTTCAAATTCATTAGAAAAATCGCCCCAAAACCTGAAATCAAGTGCCCATTAGAGTTTTCTCGATGTGGGTGGCAGCAAAATTTTGATTTTTGCCCATTATGGGTTGATATCGAATAGGGTTTCCGTATCAAATATTTCTACCTATTGCGTTGAATTGATGGCTTTGATCATATAGTCAAGTACCCTTTTGGCTATTCTTGACTTCTTCAATGCAACTTGGAACAAATTTCTATAGGATTCACTATTTTTGGGTTTTTTTTGTCTGCTGATCAATTGTGTTTTTGTCAAACTTGTTTAGGTGTTTGTGTACATTTTGGTATCTTGCTCTTTGCCCCATCACCACTTGTTGCTTTTTTGTGTTTATT
>JAOVYX010008412.1:0-35191 GCA_035668315.1 Drosera spatulata | reverse complement strand
CTCAAATGTATAATAACTTTAACGATGTAACATTCATCGTTCGTAAATCTTTATTTACGCGTTCGTTACATACGCTTCGTACGTATATTTTTAATCCAATATATACATATTTCATCACCATATTTGATTTAATTAATCAAATATTTTCTTTCTTTTAAATGTATAACCTTTTGGTACGATTTATTTTAAAAATCGGAACGTTATATATTCGTCTTAAAACTCCCAAATTTCTCGGGTATTATATTTATAGACAAGGCTCTTCCACTGGCCGTTCTCTTTTGTACTTTGAGATAATCCCAGCCATCGATTTCTAGTGGGAAGTGTCCAAAAACCAACTTCCAACTCTCTTGAAAATGACTTGAGAAATATAGCCTGTGTATAGCTATCACTATGACGTAGTCTTTTTGTCCTATAAAGCTTTGTTGTTTAGCCTTCAGTCTTGGAACAATCTATCTTACTCACATGACTTATTCATATCTGGGAAGATTGGAATCCACTTTGCTGTCTTAGTTAACTCTTTTGACTTGGAGTGTCTGACCAGTGAAGCTACACTCTGCTGATGCGCAACATCTACACTCTGCTACCCTACTGACTTGCACCCTTTTGTCCTTTGAGTTGGAACCTCTGCTGCCTTAGTGATTCCTTGAGAGCTGTTTTACTTATCATCAATTTCTTAGGGCTTGATTCAATACGTGTATTTGTTAGGAGTGCAATCGAGTAAAATTTTGGATAGTATCCTGCCGTAAGTTCAATAGGGGTCTCAATTTAGGCTGTCCTTAATTCTAGGATAACTCCCATTTGTTTTCTTGTTCTTGCGTTTAAACATATTTTCATGTCTCTAAGGCTCGTCTAACTTCCTAGTGTAAGCATGACAAGTGCTAACTCAAGCCGACTCAATTTTCACTCATATATAACTTACAACATAACTTTGATCGACCACAACTGAACAAGAAATACACAATACACGACTGATAACACACGACACGAACCCTAGTCCTAGATGCGACACCATACTAATCTAACTTCAACACTTGCCCCCAAACTTAGTATGAACATACTCTGAATACGATAAAGAAATGCAAGAAAAATAGAGTTAGAGTGAGCTCGTCTCGAGGGTTATCAATCCATGGAGGTCCCGAAGGACCTTCATCATCTTGACGTGCTCCTTGATAGCTTCGAAACATGTCTTGACTCTCAATATGAGCTCCTTTATCCGACTCGATTTCTACGAATCAAAACAACATAAAAAAATAATATAAGAATTACTACATACTACTAACTATTTCGGAAACGTCTTATCGAAAGCAAGAAAGACTCCCTCATGGGTTTCCTCCCACTAAGCGCTTGGATTAACGTTCTTAGCCCGACGTCTTGAAATCTTCATCTAGACTTTGAATTCTCTCGATGAATACATGAGTTAGGTACCTAAACCTCCTTGTTGAACCAGAGCAATATGCTTCGATCGAGATAGCGCTTCTCAATCCATGCTTTGCATATTTCTTATGGGCTTTCAGAAACTTCATCAAACCTATAATTAGAAAAAAGGAAAAATGCATCATGATAACCCTTAACATGAGAACGACTAGTGTTTGAGCGTCTTTTTCTTTTCCCAACACGTGAAGTGTTGGTTCCATAAGATCGTTTCTTCGTTTGTGCGACTAAGGGTACGATAAATGCACTTGGTGTATGTTTGCCCTTGTGGACTTGAACCTCTTTTTTCAAATCATCATTTTTCAATGTAAGGTGATCATTTTCTTCTTTCAAGCACACATTAGATGACTCTAACTCCTCGATATCTTTCAATAATAACTCAATGACCTGATGTTGTTCCTTTACTATAACTTCCAGGGACTTATCAAGGTCATTGGATCTAGCATTGTTACAAAGAGAGTCATGATCAGAAGTTGAGCTCATAAATTGAAGACAAGTCTCAAGCTCATCCAAAGAATGTGTTGCCTCACTTTGAATCTACTACCTTCTTCGTCGGTTTGTCTTCAAATATCGCAATCTTATAGCATGAGTCATGACCACTCAATGCATTGAATGCCTTGAATACCTTGAAAGTAGCTTCCTCCTCTCCAACCCGGAGCTTCAATGCTCCACTTCTAACATCGATTAATGCCCCTACGTTTACTAAGAATGGTCTTCCTAAGATAATTGGCACATTATCATCTTTCTCCATGTCCAAGATCATAAAATCCACGGGCAATATGAACCGTTCGACCTTTACGAGCACATCTTCAAGCACACCTCTCGGGTAGATAAGGGAACGATCCGCCATTTATAACGTCATATGAATTGACTTTAAATCCTCTAATCCAAGCTTTCTACTAAAAGAATAAGGCATCAAGTTAATCGAAGCTCTCAAATCACATAAAGCCTTGTCAATATTAATGTTCCCGATGGTGCACGAGATGGTGAAACTCACGAGGTTTTTAAGCTTTTGAGGAAGTTTGCGTTGTATGATGGCGCTACATTCTTCATTAAGTTTGACATTCTCAGGATCCTCATGTTTCTGCTTCTTAATCAAAATCTCCTTCATGAATTTTGCATATGAGACATTTGAGCTAAGCCATCCGTAAGCAGTATGTTGATATGCAATCTCTGAAGCACATCCAAGAATTTCTCAAATTGCTTGTCCAACTTGTGCTTATAGAATCATTAAGGATAAGGAATTTTGGGCACATATGGAGGAGGGTTGTCCGAAAAGAGTTTAGAAGTGACTTGAGGTTGAGCAACTGGTTCACTCCTCTTGATTTCCTCATGGTCTTCAACCACTTGCTTCCCTTTGTAACCCATCGAACCCTCGGGATCCTTGACTTCTTTCGCACTTCTTGTTATAACCGCTTTAACATGTTCGATAAAGTTCCTCTCTGTGGTACTTTGGAGTTGGCCTTGAGGGCCATTAGTCAAAAGCGTTACTATTTGGTCTTGTGTCTCCAAGTTCTTCAAGACGGCTCCATGGTTTCGCAAGATGATCTCATGCTTTTGGAAGTTCTCATCCGTCTTAGCTATGTACTTACGAAGACGTCCTCAAGGTTGGATGTCGGTGGTTGAGGAGGATTTGGATTGAATTCGGGAGGTATAAGAGAAGCTTGGTCATTCTTTCAAGAGAAACCGGGAAGGTTTCTAGCATTATTTGGAATTGTTGCCACCTTGTGGGTGCCGCATGTATCCTTGCCCATATGCCACTTGCTCCATGGACTGAACTTGCATCATATGCGCATGCAAGTGACATTCGATACTCGCATGAGGTCCTCCACAAATATCACATAAGGAAGGGGAATGTACTTGAATGACATTCACTAGTGCATTTGAGGAATTAGTCGTGAGGGTACTAACTTGTTTTGTGAGAGCATCAAGTTGCTTCATGATGGAAGTCGCTGTGTCAAGCTCTAACATACCCGGTGCCTTCTTATGAACTTGTCTCTCACCCAGGCATTGATAAGAGCTATCCGTCATAGAGTCAAGCAAATCACATGTCGTCCAATGATTAAGGTTCATGAAAGATCCCTTGGCCGTCACATCAAGGGATACCTGAAGCTCATGGATGGAGTCCCTTGAAGAAACTCTCCATTTGCATCCAATCGGGTAGCACATGATGAGGACACTTCTTGATTAGCTCTTTGAACCTCTCCCATGTTTCATGAAGAGTCTGCATGTCATATTGTGAAAATAAAGTGATGTCGATCCAGAGCTTTATGGATTTAACGGGAGAGAAGAACTTCTCAAAAAATTCTGCAGCATGTCGGTTCAAGTGCAGATGAAAGCCGAAGGTAAGTTGAAGAGTCATTCAGATGCCTTCCTCTTTAGAGAGAAGGGAAAGAGGAAGAGTTAGATAGCCTCCTTTGCCACACCATTGACCTTGATCATGTTGGCTCTCACGAGAAACTTCGCCAAGCCATTGTTCAAGCACTCTCTAGGAAGTCCACTAAACGGCTCGTCTTGAATCATGTTGATGAGTGAAGGCTTGATCTCAAAGTTTTGAGCATAGCATTTTATTCATTGAGCACCTTTGGCATCGCTTGCTCCTTCATAGATGGCATAGCCAGTGGAGCTTGATTGACTCCCACAAGAGCCACTTGAACCGTGGCTTGGATCATCGCTTGCAATTGACCTTATAAATCCACCGGTACATTTGGAGGTTAAGGAGCATTAGTATGCGCCCCACCCTTCAAGAGTTGGTTCGGAAAGTCTTAAGGATCTATTGAGTTTAAGGTTACGCTAGAGGAAACTTTTTGTTGTCTGCGGTTTCGCCTAAACGTCCGTTCAATCTCTGAATTGAGAGGTAGCAATGGACCATGAGACAAACTTTACATGCATGAGAGGAGTCACCTACAAAAGCACAAACTCACAACAAAAACTCAATAGATTGCAAAGAGTTAGAGAAAAGGTAGAAAACAAGAAAAGAAAAATGTTTAAGTATAAGGAAACTATTGACTCCGATGGTAGAGACTAAGTCCCCGACAACGGCATCAAAAACTTGTTTGCGATGTAGTATATCACGAATTAACGCAAGTGTATGAGTTGGTTGCACGTAATAAGATGAGTATAAGAGTTAAAATCCCACGTGGACTTAACTCTAACAATTGAAGTATTAATAGTTTTCCTTGGGCAAAACGACCTATAGGTGATGGTTTCGTTATGAAAAAGCTAATGATGTAACTAAACTAAACGACAAAGGATCAAACACACACAACGATGTAAAAGATCGAGTTTTATATATGTGATGAGGTAGGGTTATGATTTTATTTTCCGATTGATCTAGTCACTATGTCGTATTATCTAGTCGTTCATGAATCTTGGTTATAGATTAGATTCCGTAAATTATAATCTAAACTCTATCGAGCCCTAAATTACGTCCAACTGAACGTCGTCTTTAACACCTTTTGGTGAGAGGCTGTCGTGTGTTATAACGCATGAAGTTCTTGGGTTTCCTAATGTAATCTCCCACGTCACGCAAACGATCTCTCGATCTCGCATTTAATGTGTGGGTAAATGGTCGGGACTTGACATGAAAATCTCCTTTTGGAATCAAGACATGCCAAAAATCATCTGATGGGTGATCAAACCGCTAAAGCATTAAGCACAATCACAAACCTTAACCATAAAAAAAAATTAAAAAACTAGATAAACGACTCAAAGTGACATAGATACAATCATGCAACAACATCATAACCCTAAATAAAGATTTAGCTCATGATTCGATGAGCAAGACAATTCATTAAACACGTAGTGTGTATACAAATCATCTCAATACAAATGACAAAACAAGTAAGTAAAGAAACTCTAAACCGATTGAGAGAGGATATCCATGCCGATTCGTCTGAGAATCTTGTAGTCGCTTGATTTGCCTTTGTATGTAGCCGTCGCCTCCCTCAATCACCACAAAACATATGATGATATGATTTGGGATCAAAAAGAGGTATTTATGGGCTCCAAGATATGTGGAATCCTTGGAATTCGTGCCCGAGCGGCTTGTGTAAACCTATTCATGTGCTTCAGGAAAAAGAGCATTGTGCTTTGTACAAAAACCCAGTTACTTGTTAGGGCTCGATCTTTGCGCTTCGGACTTCTTTTGCCCCCGTTTTTGTTGCGCTACGACCTTCTTTTCTTCCTTTACACTTTTCTAACATAAACAATCATAAAAATGTATCAACAACCTCAAGGATAAGCATTTTAATCTAAATACATGTAAAATACATAACAAACGACATCGAAAACAAAGACAAACACAAGTATGAATCATACATATTTCACGCTAAACAATAGTCATGCTCACTTATTAGCAGATCAACATATTGCTTCTTGTATAGCTTAACTTTCTCTGCATTAGCAACATAAAAAGACACACTAAGATCATGCTGAGCTTTTTCCAGCTTATTTTTGGCCTCTATAACCCTTTCATCAGTTCTAGAGGAAGACCCGTTATGCATGGCCCTCAGAGAAGACTTCAGCTTTTTCTGCTTCAAGGCAACTCTGAACATGGCATAGCCTTCCTCCCAAAGGGACCATCCTTCTGCCATAATCTGAGAAAACTTTTCATTTCGAATCCACATATTAAGAAGCGAAAGGAGGATCTAAAATGCTTCAGTTGTAGCCCTCTACAAATGATAATGGGATTATGATCTGAAATCAAAGCTTCAAGGTATATTGCATATGCATCTTCATAAGTCAAAAACCATGCCACATTTCCCAAAGCTCTGTCCAACTTCACCTTCATCCAAGATAAATCCCTTGATTATTATATAATGTATGAAAACAACCTATGTCCCTTAAATCATCTAGTTCTCTCTCAGCAATGCAATCAGCTAAATCATCACATGGCTCTATTAAAGTCCCCTCAATTCCTATTTTCTCTTTCACTTTGACAAAGGAGTTAAAATCATCAAGGACCAGCCAAGGTTCACTACAGGACTTGGAGAAGTCGTTAATTGCCTCCCAAGCTTCTACTCTCTATACCTTTGAGTTACTGGCATAAACAAAGAAACTACAAGCTATAAAGGAACCATCAAGGAACCTCACCCCGGTATGTACTAATTAATATGAAGCCGCAAGATATCTAACCTTAACTCTATCCTAATCCTAACAGAGCCAAATGTGACCATCACTGCAAAATAGTATTATCTCCGTCCCATAATTATTGTAATATTTCTCTCTCCTTGTACTATTCAACACGTAATTTGAGGGGCTTCATTACTCCTCTAAACGACACGATTTAAATTTTTTAATGGCCTACAGTTATAGTACATAGCATTTATTATCATTAATGTTTCATGATATTTTCTTAAAAAACGTTTGATCGTCCAGCAACATCGATCAAAGTTTCTATTGTCATGCATGCCTAGTCAAAAAATTATAATCTTTTTGGGATGGAAGAAAAAATTAATAAGATACTTAAATTTTTGGAAGCAGTTACGAAAAAAATTATTACACTTTACGACTTTCACCCTTGCTTTTCGAAACAACAAACTAAAGATAGCTTAGTTTGGCACAAAAATGCCTTATTTCTTGCTACAATGAAGGCCTACTAAGGCCTTTTACATTCTATACTCCAAGCGTGTTAGGTCACTCCCTCATGTCTTCCACCTAGCTCACCCTTTTCTATGTCTTGCAGGGCTCAAAGTCTGGATCCGTGCTATTGATACTGAATTGGAGTCATATTTTTCTCACTCCCCTAAATAACTAAGGCATTAGAAGTCATTGTATCAGGCACACACCCCTCCTGCTTCTTCATTTCCTTAGAAGACTGAGAAGCTCTCTCAATCTTACTCTCTTCCTTATCAATAGCAGCTTCATTATCATTTTTAGCCACAGCCATACCAATTCTGCCATCTTTCTTCACTACCCACACCTTCCAAGAAGGGATATACGACTGACATTTATCTTCCTTTTGACCCTAAACCTTGCACTTAGGGCACCTAAGTGGTTTCCATTCATAGCTTACTTGTTGTAGGTCATCCAAACTGAAAATTTTCAACAAGAGGTTTGGTTGTATCAACATCAACCAGTATTCCTACATAGGAAATTCTTCTTCTCTGAGCTATAATTAAGTTTGTTTTGATGGGATTATCCACTTTATTGACAAGTTTTCAAGTACACTTGGTTCCAAGAGTTCCAAGCCAAGGTTATCCAAGTGAATCTATACATGCACCTTGTCCATAATTTCCTCATCAAAATTGAAACTAGGAGACCATTCCCATGGGATGAAAGGCTTATAGTTAATAAACCAATTGCCCTCAAGAACTCGAGTCATATCCTCTCTAGAACCAAACTTGAAGTTATAATACCCCTTATCATGGAAAAATATCACGGGAAGGCATCCCTAACGCCATTGATTCTTTACAATCTCCTTCATTACTCTGAATGGAACCCTATCCCCAATCACATAACATATCAAGGATAATTCTTAGTATTGTCTGGTAAGGCGAAACTCATCTAAAGTGATCACAATATCCTCATCCTGACGGCATACATATGAAAGCTTAGACCTATTTGCCTTATCATGATTATCACTCCAAACCCTATTCACCTGATCTTTCCTATTCTCAGCAATGATCTCAACAAAGGAAGGCACAGACTCCCTATTCTGCTCCTCCATAGTGGCACGCAAAGAACTAACGTTAGAATCCTTCATAGGGGTCTTCCCTTTATCCTCACCCTAACTAATCACAGCCTCATCCACGCAACTAACTGAAATCTTCTGTTCCTTCTCCACAAGATCACTGCTTCCCACCGTCATAACATACTTCAAACTCTCCTTTACCCCCTTCGCTAGATTAACACCTAAATCCCTATCCAAAGGGCAACGAGCAAATTTAGAAACCCTAACATCAACATCTATAAGATCTCCTAACTTCTTCTCCAGGCAAGCAGCGGAGATCCCTTATAATATATGCATGTTCCATACTTAAAAAAGAGAGTAAAACACTTGATTTACATGTGGTTTTATAGTATTTGATTAATTAGTTTGAATATCGATCCTAAACAGTTCGGAGAATTGAATTTAATCGGTTCAATTAATTGGTTTCACTTAAACGGTTAATCAATTGAAACCGTCGGTTAATCGGTTTACAAACGAACCGAATCGATTAATTAATCGGTATAATTTTCTAAACCAAAACCGAACCATTTACTAAATATTTTCTTTGATATCGGCTTATCGGTTTCAGTTTTGATCTGATAATTGGCTTTTTTGGTTCATTTTTTACACCATTATCTCGGATGGGGCCCACAATAGTGAGCAGAGTAAAGTGTCCCCGTTAGGGTGGTACACGAACCAAATTATTCTTGAGTATTTTGAGTTCAACTCGATAAAAGTTGGATTCGACTCGACTTGAGAATAATATTCGATTTTTGGATTCATCAAATTATTGAGTTCGACTCGGGTTCGAACCAAGATAGACTCGTTAGATCATGAACTATTGGAATTCGACTCGAGCTTGACTCATTGAGTTTGGTTTTTTTTTTTTTAACAAAATTTTGTATTTTTTTATTCATGTCAATAAGAATATGAAGTTTAAGAAAGAGTTTAAGAAATAAAGATACAATTAAAATATTACTATATGATAAAAAGTCCAATTTCATACAATACACAATAACAGTCAAGGATAATATCATTGTTAATTTTGTTAAAACTCATAACTTATATTATAAGCTTACTCGTCTATTATTTGTTTAGCAAAACATATTGATACACAATTTTAATTCTTTCAAATGATCCATGATCTTAATTTGATTCACAATATTCGAAATCGACTTGAATATGGCTCAAATTTTGCTTTAATTGCTACCCGACAGATTGCTGGAGTTCGGTTCAAACTCGAACCTTTTTACTCGAGTTCGACTCGAACTCGAACTCTTTCTACTCGAATTCGAGCTCGACCCGAAATCTATAGTATACTTCGACTTAAATTCAAGTTTGCAAAATCTCGACCCGACTCGATTCGTGTATATCCCTAGTTACAGAGAACCAAATCAAATCGAACCCAATCGAGCCAATGAATATGACCAAACCGAATGTTATTATATAAATCATTGACCTCTGAATTGAAAAACACAAGAAAAAGTCCCTATTGCGATGGAAATTATTCCCTTCGTAAAAGATGTGTCAATTACGACAGAAACATCGTGAATTTTAATCAAGTTATTTGCGAAGGATATTTCGTCGCTAGTAAAGAAAAATCCTTTGCAAAAAAGATATAGTCCATTAGGCGAAGAGAAATATTCTAGCACTCAAATTATTCTTTTCTGCAAGAAAATTTTTCTCTTTTGCGAAGGATTAGCCTTCGCTAATGTTTATTTAGTTTTAATCTTTTTAATTGTGTGTAAAATCCTCCAGCTCCCCGAAAAAAAAATGGGAGGAAATTTTATATATGGAGAACGGTTCGCCATCGATATCAGAAGGTCTACCAAAGCTGCTACAAAACCCTTGCTCCAAAATCAATTTCGCCTATCAACTCATGCTCCGAAACCCTATCTCCTTCAATATCGTTCGGCAGGTTAGATTTATCATCCTTTTGACGATCTTTGTCCCTAACCGGTCCCAAGTCCGGATAAAATGATAAGGGTTGTGTGTTAGATAGTCGACAACCAACACGTAAAAAATCCCGTTGGATCTATCAACATGAATACGACTTGTGAAAATTTCCTTGGGGCGTACCTCAGCAGTGACGCGTTGCACGACTTGAGTGCTTCGAAAAATGAGCAAAGACCGCTGTATCGACGTCCGGATGTAGTGAAAAATGAGTAAGGGTTCAGCATCACGGACGGATGCGGTTAAAGAAATTAGTCCAAAAAAATAGAGTTCGTTTAGCTAGTTGGAACATTGGGACCTTGAATGGAAAATTTTTAGAGTTCATATAGCTAGTAGTACAGTCGATCCCTGAGAGAGAAAAAGTCTTTATTGGTGGGCATCTAAATGGACATATTGGTGAGGAGAAAGATAGCTACTCAGAGGTTCACGGAGGATTTAGTTTTGGTGAGAGAAATGTAGAATGGGGAAGTATATTGGATTTTGCTGTGACATATGACTTTATGGTTGCGAATATCTTCTTTAAAAAACGTGAAGAATATTTGATAACCTTTAAGAGTGGTTTATGAAAGTCTCGGATTGATTATTTTCTTATGAGGCGAAGAGACTTGAAGGATTGTAAGGACCGTAAGGTTATATCAGGAGAATGTTTGATCACTCAGCATCGTTTGTTAGTTATAGATGTATTTCTGTCTCAAATAGAAAAGAAGAAGAAAACAAAATGTAATTTCATAAGGACAAAATGGTGGAACTTAAAAGGAGATGAGCAAAAGTTTTTCAGAGAGAGGTGGTTGAGAGAAGGTCCATGGACATTTGACGAAAGTGCATGTGAGATGTGGGATGCGATGGCTAATTGTATACGACGTGTAGCGAAGGAGACATTAGGACAATCTAAGGGCCAATCACTGTTGGATAAAGAGGGATGGTGGTGGAGTAAAGAGATTCAAGATAAGATAAAGTATAAAAAAGAATGTTACAAGGTTCTGTTTAAATGTTATAGTGATGAAAATTTAGAGAAGTATAGGCGCGCCAAAAAAAGAAGCTAAGTATGTTGTGAGCGATGCGAAGAATAAATCGTATGAGAAGTTGTATGAAAGATTGAACACATAAGAGGGGGAAAAAGAAGTCTTTAACTTAGTTTGATCAAGAGACAAAAGAACTAAGGATTTAGGCCAGGTAAAGTGTGTTAAGGACGATGTCGAGCATATTCATACGGCTGATGAGGACATTAAAGAAAGATGGAGAGAGTATTTTGACAAACTCTTTAATTGCACAAGGGAAGTGTCCCTGAATGAAACAAGTGGGAATGTAGATGTGATGATGAACCGATGTTATTTTTGTCGCATTAGGACGGAGGAAGTTAAGGAGGCTTTAAAGCGGATGAGCTCAAAAAAGTCTATGAGTGTAGATGAAATTCTGATCGAAACTTGGAAATGTCTTGAGATAGAATGAGTTAATTGGTTGACAGAACTCTTTAATAGAATTTTGATAGATAAGAAGATGTCTGATGAGTGGAGAAGGAGTATTTTGATTCGCATATACAAAAACAAAGGAGATGTTCAAAAATGCTCTAATTACAGAGGAATAAAACTTATGAGTCACAGTATGAAGTTATGGAAGAAAGTGATAGAGAAAATGCTAAGAAAAACTACAGGGGTGACTGAGAATCAGTTTGGTTTCATGCCTAATAGGTCAACCATAGAAGGTATTTACCTTTTGCGATGTGTAATAGAACATTTTAGGGTAGAGAAGAAGAATTTACATATGGTTTTTGTAGAAAAGGCGTATGATTCTGTTCCAAGAGAAGTGATTTGGAAAACTTTAGAAAAGAAGGGAGTGACGAGTAAGTATATCGAGATTGTGAAAGACATGTATGAAGAAGTTGCTACATGTGTGCGAACCTATACTGATGAAATGACTGCTTTTCCTATTAAAGTGGGTTTACACCAAGGATCAGCTTTGAGCCCATACCTTTTCGCCTTAGTAATGGATGATCTCACTAGGCATATACAAGATGAAGTACCATGATGTTTACTTTTTGCTGATGATATTGCTCTGGTGGACGATACGAAAGAAGAGGTGAATGAAAAACTTGAGACTTGGAGGGAGACGTTGGAAAGTAAGGGGTTAAGGATCAGTAGAACCAAGACAGAATATATGGAATGTGTCTTTAATAAGAGTAGTCAAACAAATAGTGAGAATGTATTGTTGTGAATAGAGTCTCTCCCTAAAACGGATTCTTTCAAATATTTAGGCTCGATGCTACATAAGAGTGGAGGAATTTATACAGATATTGATCAAAGGATTAAAACAGGTTGGTTGAAATGGAAGGGCGTTTCAGGGGTGCTATGTGATCCTAAAATACCTACCAAGTTAAAAGGAAAGTTTTACAAGACATCTATTCTATCAGAGATGCTGTATGGGTCAGAATGTTGAGCAATTAAGTGACAGCACGTACAGAAGATGAGTGTAAAGGAGATGAAAATGTTAAGGTAGATGTGTGGACATATAAGTATAGATAGGATACGAAATGAAGGTATCAAACAGAAAGTGGGTGTGGCTTCAATAGAAGATAAGATGAGGGAATCACGACTAAGATGGTATGATCATGTGAAACGGAGATCAGTCACAACTCCTGTTAGGAGATGTGAAGCTTGGGAGTTAGCACATGTCAAAAGAGGATGAGGGAGACCTAAAAAGATTATGAGAGAAATCTTGAAATATGATATGGTCTATCATAATCTCACAGAAGATGATGTACATGACAGATTGGAATGACGCCGTCGTATTCATGTAGCCGATCCCACTTGATGGAATAAAAGCTTGATTTGTTGTTGTTATTGTTTATCACCAAAGAGACGAGAACCAAGGTTGGGATTTTGTTTAGAAGTTGTATAACAGAACCTTGGTTTAAATGGAAACAAGTTTCCGATGATGTTCGTGATGGTTGTTGTCAAGAATTTTGTGTAAGCTTACATACCATATTTTATGCTCTTGATAAGGTCAGACCGTATTTGCTCCGAGAGTATTATTTTAAGGCATAGTCTTTGTTAGTATTTGTCATTTTTTGCTATCATCTTCTTCTGCATTGTGGCAATATATGCCAATACACTAATGCCTTATGACTATTATTGTACAGTTGATTATTTTTGTCGTTGCACATTAATTTCATACTGTTCTCATTATATGGTTATTTCAGATTCTATGAAGGAGAGGAGGAGAAAGGGCGTCGTATCTTTTTTAAACATGCTCAGACCAACTATACAAAGTGGTTGGCTCATGCAAGAAACAATGCAATGAAAAAGGCTCGAACTACTAGCCTCACTATACCAGCGAAGCAATATCCTCCTGATTATATGAAAAGGGATGTGTGGGAATCGTTCATTGATGGTTGGTTGAATGGCAGCACGTGGTTGGACAAAAGTGATAAGGCAAAGAAAAGTCGACAAGCGAGTACTTTGCTTCATACAGCTGGTTCCACTCCTTTCGAGCAGCATAGAGAACAATTAGAAAAGGAAAATAATGGTAGAACACCTTCCATGCTCGAGGTATTTAACAAGGTCTATAACAAAAATAAGGGTGCGGGTGAATATACCACAGATCGTGCACAACAAATCTCTGTAAGTCTTAATTAACTGTAATATGTTCTACATTTTGATTATCTTTGCTGGATAATAATTGTTCTTTTTTTCAATATATTTTACCGTATCGTTTTCTTTGCTGGATCCGTATAAATCTAACATATTATGTTTGCTTCACAAAGGCTGATTATCTTGAAATTGTTCGGGCGGACAATGAGGAAGGAGTAGGTGGTTCGACTCCACAGCTGAACTTGATGATTATGGAGCATGGGCTCAGGTGTGCGGGGTATTTGTTAAAATCGTGCTATTGGATTTGGTCCTCGTCAAAGTGCAAGAACCTTGCTTGGTTCTAATCCGCCAAATACTTGCGGCAGCTCAGCTTCAGCTGCCAGCCCTCCATGGTCTCAAGGCCTAGATCAAGCGGACCTTGAAAAAGCAGTTGATGCATGCCTAGGCCGCCGTGAGACAAATAGCATTGGTTCTGAGACATCAAAAGGAGCTAATGAGGAAACGTTGAATAGCATGATGCTTAATCTCTTCCAAACACATATGCCTTTAATTGTCACCAACTGCATTGCTTGTCTTTCAACAATCTCTCCAGGTACTTTGAGGCTTTGGTTATTTTAGTTTTATTTTAGTTTGGTTTGCAGTCTATCTAACTTGGCCTCAAATATGAGTCTTTCATGTTTGGAAGTTGTTTTAGTTATTGGTGTTTAGTTATTGGTTTTTGATGTATTTCTTATGCACATGAGACTGGAGTTAATCATGGAACTAAGAATGGGATGGAGTGTTAGAGGTTTTGGTATGGATCAGGGATGTGAGGATTTGGGATTGTGATGGTGATAAGTGTAATCAGACTTGTCTGGATTTGGAGTTACTATTTGTTGTCGTAGGGCAATAATGTGGAGTGTTGACCACACTGGATGCAATGGATAAATACTGGTCATAATTCGACATTGTTTTCTGATTGTTCCAATAATTAGATAAATGTAATTGATATTTTTCAATAATACTTGTGATTTGTGCTTAGTGAATTTGCTCTTATAAATTTTGGGCATTTGTTAAGTTGTTTGGTTTTCAAATTAATTTTAATATAGTGTTGAATTATTTTGCAGGCCGAGCAGAATTTACGATCACAACCTTCGATATGGCCAACCAGTTCAATGCTGTTTTCCAATGCTCGAGAATGTGGTGAGAATCAAAATACACCACATAGGCAAGATGGTTAAGTGCAACAATTGAAGGACAACAACTTATTTGTTGATGGCCTGCTTAGTAGTCGTCTTTTCACGTAGAACGATGTCGTGCAGTTGTTGTCATGCAGAAAGGCACCCTGCAGGTTCTTGCTAGAGAAAAATGTATGGATCTAGCTGTTTCTTTTGTTACATGGCAGGATTATAACAGCTTTTTCTCCTTTAAGTTGTAGTAACGATGTTTTGAAAGACTATTTACAGGTTGATGTATGACATTTATGTTTCCTGCTCATGGTTATTAGAAATTGAATTTTCATTTCTTGGTTCTCTAGTATTTGTACTATTTAATGCTATTAGCATTTTATTTTCATTTTTTTAAAAAAAAGAGATTGGTATTAGTTTGTTGCGACGATAAATTGTTTACCGATATAGGTTATTTGCGATGGATAAGGTCTCAGGCTACAATTTAAAAAAAGATACACACAACAACGACGAAAATAATAGACAATTGCGACGGATAAGGCCTCGTAAAAGGCTATAATTTCAAAAATGATACACACAACAGCGACGAAAAAAAATAGACAATTGCGATGGATATTCCATCACAAATGAGGTTATTTACGATGGAATGTTTCCGTCGCAAAACAACATCCTTATTTGCAACGAAGGATTTTGCGAAGGATCACACGACGGAATAATTCCTTCGCTAATGATCAATTACAACGGAACTTCCAATATTTGCGACCGAACCATCCTTCACAAAAGAGCAATTTTCTTGTAGTGACACAATGTAAATTATTATTTATGTTTCATAAAAATCACATTCCGTTTCACGACACGAATCAAAATTTATCTCGCATATTGTGCATAATATTTTTGTTGTAAATAACTTTGACGGAGATAGTATTAAACTAAACATAAATTATGTGATTTATATCTGATGGTCATCAAAAAACTTCCCAAATTAGTGACGTCTATAGATTTAGGTCCAAAGAGGTTAGAAAGCCCATAAAGGAAGGATTTGTGAAAGCCCATCTAAGATGGGATGAAAACACCTATAAATAGGTAATCCAATTCTTTAAGAAAAAGTATTTTCTCATTCACAAACTCTCTTATTCAATTCCTGACCTATCTATTTCTAGGACTAATTTGAGTGTCGGAACGGACATCCATGTTGTAATCTCGGTCTCTCGTCTAATATGGTGTATTTAGTTCTGGTGTGCATGCGGTGTTGGGAAAAGACGATAACTTTTCTGATTTGCTTAAACTTAGGAGGAAATGTCCCAATCAATCAAAGAAAAATATCCAACATGACAAATCAAAGATGAGAACAACACTCGTCTTTTGAAGTGATAAACCTCCCCGAAATCAAGGAGCAAAAATCACGGGACCGATCTCGAATTTCACCAAAACACTTCACTATCACGGTTTTGACACAAAACCAAGTTTCACTAGGTACACAACTAGATATCACCACAAATAAGATGATAATGCTTCTAATCCCACAATGACGGGATTTACATATGCATAGTGAAGATCTAATAGAAAAAACAACAACCACAACAAGAGAAGATAGAGAGAAATCATCAAAAACTGTTGGCTGCTATTCGAGGCTAGATTGATGGACGTATGAAACTTCGATCGATGATCCAACCGTTGAATACAAAAACTAAGATATCATTTACACGGTGACAAAAAATCCGTCTGATTCAACCAGAGATGGATCTTGATTTAACTGTTTTTTCTCATTTTTACAATGGAGCCTCCTCTTTACTTCTCCCTATTTTGCTCTCTGGTGAGTTACTATTTTGTTTGGAGAATGGCCTGCACTTGCACCGGCAGATTTTTTGATCAAATAATGAAAGGAAATGATCCACAAACAATAATGTAGAAGGTAGGCTCTTAGGTTGGAAAAAACAACAAATCCAACAAATCCAATAAATCCAACAAATCTTCCTCTCCAACCTAAAGAGGAGATTCCAGTAACAAATAATCAAGTGGTAACCACCATGCTGATGAGACATCGACAAAACTTGAACTTCTCTTGAGGAAGAGCTTTAGTCATCATATCTGCGTTATTATTGTCGGTGTGAACCTTCTCGAGCAATACCTCATTTGCATGTAGTGTGTCCCGTATCTAGTGATACCTTACATCAATATGTTTAAATCTAAAATGAAAAGTATAGGTTTTTATGCAAGGTATATATCACTCTGATTCTCACAAAACAAAGAATATCGATCCTGACTAAGACCAAGTTTTCATGTGAAACCCTTCATCCAAAGCAACTCTTTGCACACCTCTGTTGCTGAAATGAACTCTGCCTCTGTAGTTGACAAAGAAACACATCTCAGTAATCTGGACTGCCAAGAAATAGTTTCCCCTACAAAATTGATCAAATACCATGAAGTAGATTTTCTGTCATCAACATTCCCTGTCATATTTGAATCTGTGTAACCAAATAGGAATGAATCACCACTTCCAAATGAAAGTTTCAAACTAGAAGTACCTTGGAGATATCTCAGAACCCACTTCAGTGCATTCCAGTATCCTCTGTCAGGATTGGAAGTATATCTGTTGACAACTTCCACTGTATGAGTTATGTCTGACGTGGTGCAAATCATTGCATACATCAAACTATCTACTACAGAAGCATAAAATATATTTTTTTTTGCATCTCTTTCCTCTCTTTCTCACTTGACGAATATTGTTTCTTACTGAGCTTAAAGTTTATAGTAAGAGGAGTGCTCACCACTTTACCCTGATCCATTTTAAACCTCTGAAGTACCTTCTCAATAAATTTCTCCTAAGACAACCATAGCCTTCTGTCTTCTCTGTCTCTGCTGATTCTCGTACCTAAAATCTACCTAGTTGACCCCATATCTTTCATTGAGAAAGATTTGATCAATTGCTGCTTTAACCTCTGGATTCTAAAAGCATTCGTCCAACTACCAACATGTCATCAACGTAGAGCAATAATATGATGAAAATATCATCTGAGAACCCATACACAAACACATGGTGATCTGAAGTAGTCTTCTGGTAGATTGTAGGCGTGCTCCCCCCATAAAAGACTCAAACTTTTTGTACTACTGCCTCGACGCTTGCTTCAATTTGTACAACCTTTTTTTCAACTTGCAAACAAAGTTCTCCCTTCCTTTGTCCTTAAATCCCTCTAGTTGCTCTATGTAGATCTCTTCCTCTAAATTATTATGAAGAAAAGCTGTCTTTACATCTATCTATTCGACCTCGAGATCAAGTCTGACTACTAAACCCAGAACAACTCTGATTGAAGAAATTTTTGTAACTGGTGAGATCTGCTCATGATAATCCATCCCCTTTTCTGACTGAAGCCCTTGACGACCAACCTTCTCTCGTATCGCAACTATGATGTATTCTCATCATGCTTTCAACCGATAAATCCAACAATTCTTCAAAACTTTCTTGCCTCTCGATAAAGACACCAAATCATATGTCTGATTTTCATGCAAGGAATTCATCTCGTCCTGCGTTGCTTTTATCCACTTAGCTCTATTTTCATTAGCAATGTCTTATTTAAAACATTCAAGCTCACCTGAATTTGTCAGCAACACATATTTATCAGGTGTGTATCTAGTGGATGGCGTACAAATTCTAACAGACTGCCTTGTATTAGTAGCTAGTGGAGCTATCGCTGTTTGTTATTGATGAGCATCACCAACGTTCTTTGGTTGAATATCAAACCCATCTGCATCATATTGATCGTACTGTGCCTGATCCCCCTCTGATTCCTCAAGCTCAAGCTAAGCATCTCCAAAACTGATCTGGAACCTTATCAAAGATCTCATCTGGAATTTGTCTTTGTAAATTAGTATTCAGGATCACTTCAAGTTCAATACTGTCATCAAAATCTCGAGATACTGTCTTTTCTGTGTTCTGAATATGTACTATTCGTGAATCTCTATGAACGCCAAATCTCTACTTCTGATGATCTTTTTTTCAATTGGATCGCAAAACCTATATAGCTGAACTCATCAAAATCAAACCCGAGGAAGATGCATTCACGAGTCTTGGCATCTAAATAGGACCTTTCATCCTCCGAAACAAGAATGAAGGGCTTGTATTCAAATACTTTCAAATGGTGATGGGAAATATATACCATGCCAAACCCTGTCTGACACAACACCATGCAAAGCAACTATCGGAGAAAGATTGAGAACATGAACCAGACTATTCAATGCCTCACCCCAAAATGATTTTGGAAGTTGTTATCCTTTCATTTATGCCATTCAACTATAGAGTTTTAGGTGGCATCTTTCGGTGTCTGATACCATGCTACCTACAATATTCATGAAATTATTTGAACGGACATATTTAAGCTTCTTATACCAGTTTGTCTCTCAACTGAAGTTTGAAATTATTTGAATACATCTAACACTTGGTCTTTTCTCTTTAAGAAATAAACCCAAAACTTTCTTGAATGATCATCAATGAAGGTGATAAAATAAATTGCATAACTAAGTGTCCCTGGTCAAATCAGACCACAAATGTCCGTATGTACCAACTCTAGAACATTTGATTTTCTGGAAGAAGGGTTACTTTTGAAAGAAACTCTATGTTATTTTCTAGCCAAGCTATGTGCACACTTCTTAAGTTTCTCACTTTTTACTCTAGACACTAAATTCTTCTTGGGTAATACACTTATTCCTCTCTCGCTCATGTGGCTAAGCCTTTTATGCCATACTTATGTTACATTTTCTTTTTCTGTAACACTGTATCTGTCCGCAGAAATCTTAGCTTGCAACAAGTACAAAGAAGGCTCCTTTCCTTTAGCCATTACTAAGGAACCTTAACTTAGTTTCTAAGAGTCATTTATAAAAGTACTATAATACCCCTAATCATCGAGCTTCTCAATCAAAATTAAATTCAGACGAATATCTGATATATGTCTGATGTCGCTTAGAACTAGCCTTGATCCAATGCTAGTCTCTAGCACAGATTTCCCACACCTATAACTTTGGTGAGGCCATCATTCCCTATGTTCAAAGATCCAAAGTCTCCCGCTATATAAGAATCAAAGAACTCCTTTTTTAACGTGATATGGAGTGAGGCTCCACTGTCAATCACCTAACTTGTACCAGTGCATTCTAAGTTGACATTATTCTCATAGCATGCAATAACGAGTCAATCGATAGAAGTCGCGTCTCGAGAATAAATCTTAGAGTCTTTCCTTTCACTACTGCTCGCGCCATTTTTCTTTACTCGTCTTAACTGAAAATAGTTTTTCTTGATTTGGCCCATCTTACCACAATGATGGCATTTAACATTCTTCCGTCATGACCTAGCTAGACTTGCTACAACTCTTATACTTATCTTTTTTTATCTCTATCCTCACTTCTCCCCCTGCTTTCACTCACTAAAGTCTCTAGACAATAAAAAGAAGAAGAACCTTGAATTTTTCTTCTCACCTCCCCATTCAAAATGCTACTCGTTAAAAAGTCCAAGGTGCTTCAGGAGCTGAATTACTCACACGACAAAAATAAAATAAAATAAAATTTAGCGATGAAAATATTTAGCGACCTCAATGAAAGATTTGAAGATGGTAGATCGAGACACACAACAACAAGAGCACGCAATTTAATGTGGAGAAACTCGAGCACCGGGAGAAAAATCCCATAATTACACCATCATAAACCGTGGTAGCAAAAGCACTATGAGAAAAAAGGATTATAGAACGTATCAGATCGTATTAAATCACAACTCAAACTCTACAAACTGATATGGATGTATAATAATATGGATGTATTTATAGATCCATAAAAATAATGATTTAAATAAACCTAATCTCGTAGGTAAACCCCGTGACACGGCTCGTGCCAACCTAGCATGACCCATGTGCTGAAAGAATGAGCTCCCAGGTCGTACCGCACGCATAGCCGTGCTCACTTAGCAAGGTCCGTGCTCATCAGGCACAGGTCGTGTTCGGAGACATGCCAAAGACCCACTTGTATGACCATGCCGCTCATGCATGGCTCGTGTTGTCCTGCAAACGTCCTTATTTCATCGTTTAGCACTTCCACTATACATCATATTAGTTATACCGTTTGTTCCACGAGGGTCCCTGCCCGCTCGCCAGACAGTGGGACCCTCATCCGTCGTGGATATGAAGTAGTTGACAATCTCAACACTCGAGGAGAAATTCATCAGGCAATAGAAGGAACATGACTTCCTACGGCGGCAGATGGCTTTCCTTATGGGGAAAGTTGGCGTGGATTCTTCATCGACGTATCAGGCCAAAGCTGGGAGTGATTTTCCTTCGTTTTAATGACCACCAAATGATGATCCTGCCCTCCAGAGTAGCGATATATTATTTTAGCTGGTCATTGGTGGCTTTGGATGCTTTTTGTGTAATTTAAGATGTCGAATCATGAATTCGATTGTGTTTTTTATGGGTTTAATGGAACTAAAACAGGTATATGTATTTGATCCGATTTTTTGAATTTTTCAATTTATAAAAAAAACGACGGATCCCATTGCTCTTATTTCTTTTCTTATTTAATAATTTTAATCTTAATGATGGATTCCATCGCCAATATATATTTTTTTATCTTTAAATTCAAAACAAGCATTATAAAAGGAATTACATCTAAATGTTTTTTTTTATAAAACTTAGAAACGATTCCATTGTTAATATATATTTTATTTTTTATTTATAAATTTTCGATTTAATGACGTAATCCGTCGTTAATTAGTTAAATTATTTTTATTTTAAATATTTTTTATTTTTCAATAAATAATCAAAATTACAAAAATTCAAAACTATTCATAAAATCATACGTATTAATACAAAATTCTTCTCACATACAATTTGATCCATTTCTCCCCTCTCCCTCCTCCCCTCCTGGACACCATTCTCACCGTCGTCATCGACTCCCCGCCGCCAAGGCTCCTTCGCGCTCCACGAAACCCTAGCCGGCATTTCTCCTCCGAACGTCTCCGTCAACGCCTGCGGCTGCCTCGGCCGCTGCGACGCCGGCCCTAACCTCGTCGTTCTCCCTGCCGGTGTCCTCATTACTCTCATTCAACAGGGGAAGAATAGGAAATTGGGCGGTGACGTTTCAATCCCAAGAAGTGAGATTTTGCTGTAAAGGTGTCAACTTTGAAGTGTAGAGGCAAATGGGTTTTGGGTGTTTGAGTCGGGAGAAGAAATTGAGGAGAGCATTTGGTGAGAGAAAGGGTAGCTATTGAAGAATGTGAAGAAGGTATTTGCTTACAATCGTGCTTGTATGTGTTGTGTGTTTTGTATGGTTTAGGTAAGAATGGTTGAAGATAAGAGGAGAGGAGAGAGCCATTGACGGATTGCTGCTTTGGGAAGGTTGGGTTTGAGGGCGTGGAGGTGTATTGGCCAGTAAGATGTTGGTTTCTAGGTTTTGTGGGGTTATCTTGCACAACTACAAGATTCCTATAAAATGGGAAATGCACATGATCTGTATGTTGGCAAGATCGCACAAGACCAACCAACGGGTAACATATGCAGGGAACCTTGTATTGAATTTGCACCACAAGCGGCACCACGGTTCCTATGAAATGGGACACTTCAAAGTTGCCACCACAAGCGGCACCACGAAAAGCTGAAGCCGGCTCTGTTCTTGTATATTTGTTTGTGTAATGAATTAGGTTACCAATTTATATTGTTGCTTTTTTTTTTTTTTTTTTGTTTGGTCGCTCTATTTTGGTCTTATATTGTCACTCTATTTTGTTTTGTACTGTTGCTCTGCTTTCTTAGTTCTATCGCTCTGTTTTGGTCTTGTACTTTCGTTCTGTTTTATTCCTGTTTCTACCGCTCCGTTTTGGTTTTGTACTAGCGCTCTATGTTGGTCTTGTACGTGCCGCTCTGTTTCATGTTGTTCATGCGTTCTGTTTTGATTTTGCTCTGGCGCTCAGATTTAGATTCTAGCGAAGATTCCGGCGACGTGACCGGATCCGGTAAAGATTCCAACGATGTGGTCGGATTCCGACGACGTGGGGAGATAATAGGGATTAGATGAGATAGATGAATTATAGGCGCTCTATTTCAAAACAACAAAGACGTTCTATTTCGAAACAGAGCGTCTGAAGAAGAGCAGCTGTTTTGATAGGAGCTCTATTTTATTTTTGTACTCATGCTTTGTTTTCATTTTTATCATGCGCTCTGTTTTATATTCTGGCGACGTGGTCGGATTCCGGCGAAGATTCCGTCAACATTTCAGATTCCGGTCAGATTTCGACGACTGTGGTCGGATACCGGTGAAGATTCCGACGACGGTTGGGTGATGGTAGGGGTTAGGATGGAGATGAGAATAGGGTTAGCGATTTAAATGATATTGATGAATTGTATATATTTTTGGAATTTTGATTCGTTGTGTATCGTTTTGATATTTTTTCTAAGTTTTTGTGTGTTTGTATAAATCACCCTTTATTTTTTAATTTATTGTATAAAAATTAAAAATTAGCGACGAAATTCGTCGCTAAAAACTTAATTAAAAAAAAATACAAATCAATAAAATTGGCTACGGAAAATCAATCCGTCACCTTTTTATCAAATATTTGCGACGACTCGTCGCAATATTATGTTTAATAACAACATTGTTTTTTCCGTTGCTAAACTGTCCCTAATAAACTGTCACTAAGTGGTATTAGTAATGGATTTTTGGTGTTTAGCGACGGAAATTTTTCATCGCAAATACCCTATTTTTTAAAATATTTTTTTTAGTGTCAAAATCATACAGAAAGTCTCATATGAGTCTGAAAAAGTACCCAGCACCTCATCCTTAAACTTTATATTCGTGGTTGACAACTGATCTAATATCCCTTGAAACTCATTCAAGTGATCGGATTCTAATTGACCATCCATGTACTTGAAGCCCATAAACTATTTAATCAGAAACATTTTGTTATCGTCAGTTTTTCTAGCATATAAGGACTCCAACTTGCTCCATAATTTTTTAACCTCTAACTCCTTACTAGTGTGATTCAAGACATTGTTATTAACAAATTGTCGAATGATCACCCGCATACAACCTTATGTTATAGAATCAATTCAACGTATTTTTTAATATCCGGTTTCTTATCACCGAACACTCATTAGTGTCATCACTCAACATAAAGGAGATCCTCTATTTTTTCATTCCAGACATGGTAGTTTCTTCCATTTAAACTAATAATCTATTGGATATTAATTTTCATCATTTAAGCAAATCATAAACGTTTTGATACCACTTGTTAGGGAAAGACAGCAACTTTTCCAATTTGTTTAAATCTATGAGGAAACATTCCAACCAAACAAAGGAAAATATCCAACATGGTAAATCAAAGACAAGCATAATAAACACCTTTTAACGTGAAAAAAAATTCCCGAAATCATGTGTAATGTCCTGGAATTTCTCGTTCAATACCTGCATGATACGTGACGTTACCGTCGTTCCGAATAGGTTCTCGAAGTAAGACGACAAGAAAACAGAGGGTTTAGGTATAGAACATAGGAACGTACATGAATAAATCCAAACTTACAATATCCCTTATTATATGTAAATCAAATCGTTCGACAATGAATAGAAACTACTAAGCTAAAATTTTCGTGCGAGAGTATTACCTGAAAGAAACATGTAACCATGAGCTCGAAAGCTCTGTAACACAAGTTATATGTCCATCTCAGGGATCCGGTATGCTTATTATTTCATGCGTTTTCTATGCACAAATATTATGAAATGTAAACAGGCAAACAAACAACCACATGCCACACAGGTTTCAAATACTCGAACATATCTTTATGCTTCAGGAATTTATAACGCGTTATTCAACAGGAATTGATCGTTGTCGGTCCATCAGGATTTTCATGTCACTTGATTTAATATTTATAGACATTGTACATGTTGATGACGTGGGAAGAGTTATCACAGGATTTGTCACATAGTATGGTCATTCTAGGAATAACTAATAAGCTTAATGGTCCTGTGTAGTGACCCCAGGAAGGTAATTTATTTACCTAAACACGGCCTTGCCGTTGCGTGCACGCATAGGAAATTTATCCCTTTAGCTAATCATGTAACGCATAACTCTTCCAGTCATTTATTTCACAGGTTCAGGATTTGTCAAGGAATCAGAAAACAGGATACTTAGGAATCAATAATAATTTAATTTCATGTATAGCAGGTGACTACTATGGGGTTCATGCTATGTTTTTATGTCACAACTTTGTAGCGTTACATGTATTATTCTACGTTACAAGTACTAGACACACAAGTAGTCACACATTACAGCGGAAGCAAGCATAACGGGTCATCGTGAATGTTTAAAGTATTCTATACTATTTTACAGATTGCATTGTTACCTTATATTATATGATTTAATTATTTCATACAAACACGCGTCAATTAAATAATTAATTTAATTGGTAGGTATACAGACATCAAGCTTCAATTAAATATTTACAATTAATTGATCAAGCAACTTAAACAAATCAAGCAGGCAAGCTAATGTTATCTAATTTAATTAGGCAGATAACATGCATCAATTAAATATTTTAAATTTAGTTGATAGACAGTCATACAATTCAAGCAAACATGTTCAATCAATAATTATTTTAATTGCCATGCATTCAGGTGATCAAGCATATTTAAGCAAACAAGTATGCACACATAATTTAATTAATTAAGATAACGATGTGTGTTATCTTGTCATTTTAAGAAATCAAAAACCCCCAAATAATTCCAAGACTTAATCTTGCTGTTGCGTATCATTCAAACCTTCATAAAAAATAAATTGTATAAGTATTTTCGCAACGCGACATAATATCATTATACTATGATATATATCCTAAGTCAAAAGGAGGCAGTCCACTTCATTTCCCTTGGCCTTCACTGTCCAGGGACGAAGAACAGGGAGCAGAGTGCTTGGGGAATTGTAGGCGAGGTCTAGCGGAGCCGGCAGTGATCGGGTTCAAGCCGTCAGTGGATTGGAAGACTCCGAGGAAACGATATGGGTGTGTGCGGATCTGGATCGGAGTCGAGGGTTTGGGTCGTCACTGTGTGAAGGTGCCATTGGGTTAGGGTTTCCAGGGACGGGGGTGGCCAGAGAAGGACCGGAGAAGGTCGACGACGACGGTGATGGTTGGAATCCGACCTAGCAGCAAGGTTTGGGTCAAAACTCTGAAAGAAAATAATAAGGGAGGAGATGATCATCTATTGTTTCATGCGAAGGTCAAAGTGTTTTCCTTTTCCAAAGCACCTATATTCATAGGAGTAGTGAATACCAAGATTTTCTGTTTCGAGAAAAAGATATTCGACTGTTATTCGTATCTATCCACTTACCCAGATTTAGTCCTCAAACCGATTATATTCTTAATGACATTTTTAAAAAATTAAATTCAAAATTTCGGGATATTATATCTCTCCCTCCTTTTAAAAGTTTCATCCTCGAAATTTGAATGTGCATCAAAAGGTAACGTACCCGAGAATAGATATGGATATCGATATCGCTTCCTCTTATCCTTTTCCAGCTCTCAAGTTGCTTCTCGAGTGGTATGATTAGTCCATCAAACTTTAACTAGGGGCACCTCCCTTCGCTTCAGTATTTTCACCATGCAATCAACTACCTCTTCTGGTCTTTCCTCATAACACAGGTCCTCATTGAGCTGTACTAGCTCATGGTGAATCACATGTTTAGAGTCGGGTTTGTATTTTTTCAACATGGAAACGTGGAAGACATTATGAATGCCAGCTAACCCTGTTGGCAATGCCAACTGATAGGCAACTTCACCAACCCTTTCAAGAACTTCAAACGGTCCTATATAATGAGGATCAATCTTTCCTTTCTTACCAAACCACATAACACCCTTAGTAGGCGAAACCTTCAAGAAAACATGATCACCAACTTGAAATTCTAGTGGCCTTCTTCTCACATCTGCATACCTCTTTTGACGATCTTGAGTTGCTTTCATCTGGGTTTGAATAAGCTTGACCTTATCTACGATCTCTTGCACTAACTCTGGTCCCATAACTAGAGTATCTTCAATATTATCCCAGTAAATGGGGGATCGACATTTCCTCCCACACAAAGCCTCGAATAACGCCATGCCAATGCTTGCATGGTAGCTATTGTTGTAAGCAAACTCTACTAACAGCAAGTGATGATCCCATGAACCCTTAAAGTCAAGGACATACATCCTTAACATATCTTCAAGGGTTTGTATTGTACGTAAAGTCTGTCCATCAGAAGCAGGATGAAATACCGTGCTAAAATTCAGACATGTCCCAAATGCTTTCTGTAAACCTTGCCAAAACCGAAACTAAAATCTAGTATCTCGATCAGACACTGAAACTAGGTGCACCACGTAGTCTCATGATCTCCTTCACGTATACTTCTACAAGATGATCCACACTCTAAGAATTCTTGATGAGGAAAAAGTGGGCAAACTTGATCAATCTATCCACTATCACCCATATCGAGTTCATACCACGAATTGTAGTGGGTAGCCTTACAAAATGTCCATGGAAATTGAATCCCATTTCCATATCGGTATTTCCAAGGGCTGTAGTAACCCTCCCGATATTTGGTAAGCGATCTTCACCTGTTGACATGCAATACACTCGGCTACGAACAAAACAACCTCTCGTTTCAGGATACCCAACCAAAAGCGTTGGCAAAGATCTTGATATAGCTTGTTGCCTTCAGGGTGTATGGAATAACGTGTCTGATGTGCTTCCTCAAGGATTTTCTACTTTAAATCCTCATCCTTCGGAACACACAGCCTTCCATGGAATCTCAAAAATAGATCTTGATGAATAACAAATCCTGGTGCCTTTCCGTCTTGAACCTCTTGTCTGATCCGTTGTATCTGTTTATCACTATCTTGAGCTTGTAAAATCTGCTCATGCAAGTTAGGCTGGACTTGCAAGTACCCTAGAAAAATCGTATGAGACTTGGAAACCACCGTGATTTTTAACTTGCAGAAGTTCTCAAACAACTGCTCTTGCATAATCATCAAGTTGGGAAGACTTCCTTCCACCCTTCTGGTCTTACAGCTCAAAGCATCAGCTATAACATTAGCCTTGTCCGGATGATACTGAATATAAATGTCATAATCCTTCTGCGTGAAGATATACTTCAAGCTCTTGTGATCCGTGAAAATCTGGCATGAAATGCCATATAAATAATGCCTCCAAATCTTTAAGGCAAAACCCACAGCAGCCAGTTTCAAATCGTGTGTGGGATAGTTAAGCTCATATGGATTCAATTGTCTCGACGCATATGCTATCATTTTATCATGCCACATCAACACGCATCCCAAGCCTTGCTTGGAAGTATCACTATAAATGCAAAATCCCTCCTCACCTGAAGGTAAAGTCAAGATAGGAGCTGAGGTAAGTCGGTCCTTTAACTCCTGAAAAGCTTTCTCGTGCTTTTCTATCCATTCAAACTTCGTCGTCTTCCTCATAAGATTAGACAAAGATATTGTGATTCTGGAGAAACCGTCAACAAACCTCCGGTAATATCCTGCTAATCCCAAGAAACCCCTACCGTCAGCAACATTTGTCGGTCTAGACCATTCGATAATCGCTTCTATTTTCTTAGGATCCACTTTGACCCCTTTTCCTGAAATCACATAACCAAAGAAAGCTACTTCTTCCAACCAAAATTCACATTTCTTGAACTTGGCGTATAACTCATAGCTTGCAACGTCTCCAAGGTGGTCTATAGGTGCTCTTCATACTCTCGCTGATCACGATGAACGTCATGATGAAACGGTTTAGGTACAGTTTGAAAACCCCATCAGGTCTATGAAAACTGCGGGTGCATTTGTGAGACCAAGCGGCATGACCACGAACTCATAATGATCATAACGAGTCCTGAATGCTGTCTTTGGAATGTCCTCTGCCTTATTACGCAGTTGGTGATACCCAGATCAGAGATCTATCTTGGAATATACACTACCTCTCTAAAGTTGGTTAAACAGATCATCGATCCGAGGCACAGGATAGCGGTTCTTGATGGTGATCTTGTTGAGCTCCCGGTAATCAATGCATAGTCTCATGCTTTCGTCCTTCTTCATCACAAACAAGACAGGAGTTCCCCATGGTGAAACACTAGGTCGTATTTCTGTAAAAGGTCTTCAAGTTAAGTTTTCACTGCTTGAGCTCTTCTGGGGCCATGCGATACAGTGCCTTCAAGATCGGGCTGCACCAGGTACTAATTCAATGCTGAAGTTCAGTTCATGAGCTGGCTGTAGACCCGGCAGATCATCTGAAAAAACATTGGAATAGTCCCGTACCACGGGTATGTCACCAATGCTAAGCTCATGTTACACCGTTGACTCGAGACTGCATAAGAAACCTTGACACCCTTTTTTGAGAAGTTTGTACGCCATCATAGCAGACACCATCTGCAAGTCAGGCCTTGATCCTACCCCATGAAAACGTAGTCTTCCTTCTTTTGGATTCTGTAGTTTTTTATTTTTTTCTTGCAGCCCATAACTGCTTTATGCTTTTCAAGCCAATTCATTTCGAGGACAACCACGAAATCATACAGGTCTATGGCAATCAAGTCTATGGGAAATTCTTCCTCTCCAATCATTACTGATGCTCGAGGAACAATTAACTCACAAGTCACTATCTCGTCCGTGGGTAAACCTACTTGTATTCCCTTGACCATTGGGTGGGTTTTCATTTCATTCTTTACTATGTTTGATTTAGCAATAAAAGAATAAGTTGTCATAGAATCAAAGAGCGTATAAGCAAGTTGGGATAAAAGTTGAATATTACCAGTCACGGCTGCTCCTTCTTTTTGAGCTTCCTGCGGGTTTATCATATAGACTCGTCGTGCCAGTTGTTTTTCCTTGGCATTCTGATTAATGGACGGATTTGAAGATTGCGCCATAGACTGACCTGAAGCAGAAGGCTTCCCAGTATTACCACTCGGGTTGTTGTTCTTCTATGGGCAGCTAGAAAGTTTATGTCCCAAGTCACTGCAACGATAATATGCTCCTGAAGTGGTCCTGTAATCTCTGGCATATTGTCCGATCTTTCCAGAGCTCTGACACTTTACATTGCTTGCGACCTGCTCTAGCTACCATCTCCAGTGTTTTGACTCGTTCCTTGTGATGTTTGTTGGCTGTGGGGTGCCCTAGAGAATTTTTGAGTATCGCCACTCTGTGGGTGCTCCCTTTTTTATGGCTTGAGGCATTACCAGTAGCCTCTGAGTTTGCTCCACCATCTTGCGTGTTCCACCCAGTTTCCTCTTCTTAAAGCCTTGATCCTAATTATCATCCCAATCAAGGATGGCATATTCCAGTTTTAGTGCTCCATCGTATATCTTTTGATTGGTCGCAAAGGTTTGAGAAGACAGGCTTGTAGTTCAAGCCACCAAGAAATTGTCTTTTCTTTTCAATATCCTGTGCATAGGATGCTAGTTGGAATCGCAACAGATTCATGAATTTTGAAGCATACTTCGACACGGTCATAGTTCCTTGTTTCAAGTGAAAAAACTTATTCCTCTTCTCAGCTTGGAGCGACTCAGGATAGAACCTTTCCCTAATTACGGCCTTGAAGTCAACCCACCTAAATCCTTCCTCTTCAGCCCTTTCTTCAGCAGTACTCTACCAGGCGTCAACTTCGCCTTCGAGGTAATACGAAGGAAGGTGGTCCTTAAGTTATCAGGACACTGACTTGCGTCAATTAACTTTTAGAAAGCTCTGAGCTAGACTTCAAGGTTTGTCGGATTTCCTTCACCGTTGAAACGCTTCGGACGGTAGCATTTAGGCGGCGGAAAACTTATCATCTTCGGCTCCCTGGCCTTGAGCTTCTTTTATAGTTTTCTTTGCTAACTCCCCTACCAATTCTTGGATAGCATTGACCAAAAGAGCATCCATGACAGGTGCATTAACCACAACAACTTGTGCGTTATCTGACGTATTTGCTGGTCCTATTGACCCAGTATGAGAGTCTTGTTGTTCAACTTCTTCTCCATCTTCCGAGGGTGGAGCATTCTGGTTTTGGACCACGTCCAAGACATTTTGCGGCATCTCTTCGTGACTGAAATAACACATTTATTAATATCAAGTATACTTTTATTCAGGTTCATAATTATTCATATCAGGTTACAAGTTCTTATTTATTCTGGCAGGATTCATGTATGTCAGGTGTCATCAAACCCAGGCAAGATTTAGGAAATATAGTGAAAACTTTTATTAATAACTAAGCAAATCAACAGGAAGTAGTGCATAACATCCAAAGAATCTAGTACGACCTTCATAATGGTCGTTTATTATACTACTTTCTAAAATCTCATATACTGCTTTTATCATGATGATCTAACTCTAATAGTGGCTGCTGGAAGAGTCTGGATATATGGGAGAATATCCATAAGTTAGGAGAACATATCCCTATGCCTCATCCTTTGAATCGGCGCTAGACCAACATATGGATGATGTTGACCCTAGTTGATCATACCCGAGAGGATGGTACTCTGGTTCAACTTTCTCTTGCGGTGGTGGTAGGGGTTGCTCTGCCACAGGCATGTCTTTGTTATCAGCTATGATGATCGGGTTCTCATGCATCCCACCCACTTCAATGGTCTTCATCGCGACATTATCGTTCATAGTCTTCTGCTTCTTGTTAGAGGGCTATCCCACCTCCAAAGTTCGCTTCACCATAATCGATAGAGCGAACGAGAATTTTATAAGCTAATAAATCAAAACTCACAGTCCATTCTCCTTGCTTGTAGTATGCTTCGCTAGGTTGATTTCCAGTGACCAAATCAGGATATAACGTCGTATATTTTTGATAAAGTTCGTGCCTGGAAATTGATTTAAGTAGTAAGTCTGCTTCGCAAACGGGGTGCATAGGCAACTAATCCTCATCAGCCCACACATCTAAAACCCTTCTCAAATATTGAAAATGCTTATTTAGGGGGCCTACTCCGTCCCATTGGGATAACCAATAATTGGGTTTCTTATGTAACCATTGGATCGTGGATCAAGAAATTCTAAAATCAGGCCCTGGTTAGGAGTCGAAGCGAGTATCCTCGGCTTAGCTTGCTAGCTAAGACGTTATAAGGCCCTGAAGCGTAACCCATTAGCAGCAAGGTGAAGGACGATTCTGATGATAGTGCTTATTGGCTTCCGTCAATCCTATCAGGCCTCTTGAAGTATCAATGAATCCTACGCACAGAACCTTCATGATCACCGTTCAATTCATAAGGTCAGGACTTTCATGCTCTTGTTTGTTTGTTTATGCTGAATTGGTCTACATTCGTATATGTTAGTTGACATATGTTGTTGGGTGTTTCATGTTAATGCTCTGATTTCATATAATCATAACTTTATTGGTCATGGAAATGTGGTTTGCTAATTTAGTTGAAAAACATGTGTTCCTGTGTCATGTTAGTTTCTCTTGGGTGTTCATACCTGATGGTTATTCTTGATCTTTATGACTTCATCGTCTCTGTGCAAAGATACTGCTAACCTACATGATACTTGTGTGTTTTTCATATTTTGAGAGTACTGTTGATATTATGTTAGTCAAAAAGTGGGCCTTCATTTGGGACCCACATCAAATAAAACAGAAAAAAAAGGAAGAAATGCTTCTGCCAGCCATTGAAATATGACAAATTGGGCATTTAGTGCACATGGTGTTGAATTTCATGGAGCTCGAGCCGCAGAAGGAGAATTCGGCCATAGATAGTGCATCCGTCCTACAGAACGTGGGATATACACTGTAGTTTTTTGGGGATGAAACTCACACATTCACATGGAATTTTCACACTAAGCGTAAGGCCTATAAATAGGCTAGGGGAAGGAGAAGCAAAGGCATCACAACATCACACAAATATAACACAAATCCACAAAGTCACCAGAAGTAAGAAAATACTCAATTTAGAATATTGAAGCATGAATCTTCTCATATGCCCACTCAATAACTTTCAACTTGTAGCATGGATGTAGAACAATGGCAACTGATAAAATCATCGAATACCTCTCCCAATACTTATTAAACTTCTCTCTCATTGCAGCAATTGTCTCTTCCATAAACTTGGACCCAAAAAAACATCCATCCTTCAAAATCAAGTAAACATCCACCACACACCGAAATACATGTTTGATGTCGAATATTTCGATCCAGATAACATCTTACTAATCTCATTGAAAGACATCAAGAATTTAGTGAGAATTTCAATTATTTTTCATTCATCATGTGAAGGGCATGATTAATAATTTGTATCCATCTTCTCTAAGTCACAAAAAACTTTCTTATAAAATAAAACATCATCAAGTATTTGGAATGTCGAGTTCCACCTCGTGGCAACATCTCCATGCAAACCCCTCCTAGTAGGAACACGTACTTTGGAACAACTAGCTGCAAAACTTGCCTTTCTAGCTTGCGAACTACTGACAAACTTCACAATATCAATCAATTGCACTCCTTCTTGCACAATAAGGTTCAAGGTATGACAACAACACCGAATATGAAAAAAATCTCCATCACAAACCAATGCATTCTTCAAATTCAAGTGAGATTTGAAATAAACGACAAACAGATCATTAGAACCCGTGTTGTCAACAGTAACTGAAAATAACTTTCTTTCAATTCCCCATTAATCTAACAATTGACAAATCGTGTCACAAATATGTGCGCCATTATGTGGTGGAGGTAAGATGATGTCAATCTCTTCTGCAACCATCATTGGCAATAGAAGCCCACAAGTTAATCGTAATTGACACCCTCCCATTAGAGTTTTTCATTGCCTTTATGATTCTCATCTTTTCCTTTTTGTAGAGCTTGTGAGTATCATTCAAAAGTGTACCTCTACTAATGGTGTTGTAGCTGGGATACACATATAACGACAAATGCCTAAATTCCTCATACTCAACGAATCTTAAAGAAAGTTCATGCTTCACGACCAAAGCCAAGATCATCTCCTCGAGTATAACCGGATAGATCTTAGGATCTCTCAAGGTTATCCCCACTTCAGATTGGTTCATGAACATCTGATGAATGTCCTTGTTTTCACGCTTAGGATGTCTTTTCATGTGATTATTCAAACTAGTTGTTCCATTAGACCTAGGATAAGCCATAAATTCTTTATTGTATTTGTTACATCGAGCTTTCGGCTTACCTCCTTTTTCTGTTGATTCAATGAACGTAAACCACGCCCAACATTTAGCTGTCCTGGGCAAGGTCATTTGGTTTTTTGTGTTTCTTCAATATGTTGAGGATCACCGTCATTGACCTCTTCACCTTCTCTTATACCATCGACATCTTGTTGTGAGACCGTTAAATGAACAACACTAGATTGAATAGTTGAATTTTCCATAGTCATCTCAATGTCAATTGTTGAATTTTCCATAGCACCTGCAAAATAAATTGAAAACATAATCGAATAAACAGTGAGGATTTAGGATTGAGGTTAAAGATTCATGGTTTGTGTTTATGAAAGTTGACGACGATGAGTAGTCAGGATAGAGGTTGAAGATCAGATTTATATCTCTACGGTTTTCTTTTGCTTTTTGTTTTTTAATTATATTATGTGGGTAAGTGGGTTGGGTTAAAAATAATTATTTAATTGGACTATTAACAGAGTGATATGGGCCAACCCATGATATTTTATCATCATCGTATAGATATCCATAAGTGACAAAATTGAACATTCTATACGGTTTATCGGAGCAATTCAGGTTCATAATCGGTTCGCACGGCCGGTTTATCGATTTTTGAACTGTCCTGAACTGAATAGTAATCGGTTTCATTTTAACAAGCAAAACCGCACCATTTATTAAATGATTCAGTCAGTTTCGGTTTTAACGGTTTAATAATGATTCGATAAACGGTTTTACCTTCGTTTTAACAGCCTTAATTCGAGCTGGTGAAAATGCCTAAGGGTAAACATGTGTTAAAAAACAGAAGTTCTTGCGTCTTGATTCAGAAGTTAGTCGATGGTAACCTCATTATCATACTGCTCTATGTTGATGATATGTTGATTGTCGGTCAATATACTAAGAAGATCGCTGCTTTGAAGAAAACTCTTAGCAAATCCTTTGTAATGAAGGATTTGGGTTCTGCTAGGTAGATCCTTGGAATGCAAATCTCCCCTGATAGAAAACGAAGTTACGGCTATCGCAAAAATGATCATCGAGAAGGTGTTGGAAAGGTTCAACATGAACAAGTCTAAACCAATTAATGCTCTACTTACAAGTCACTTCAATTTAACTACGAAGCAGTGCTCCACAAGTGAGACAAAGAAGCAGAAGATGTAGGATAGTCAATATTCTTCAACTATCGGTAGCTTGATGTATGCTATTGATGTGGATGAAATCACACATCATTTTATCATTCTAAACCTTGTTTTTATTCCCTTTGTATCGTCTAAATTGTAT